>PYAF01002533.1:854551-880816 GCA_007407185.1 Glycine tomentella
ATATAGGACATTTTAAGAATAATATTATTTATTAATTGAATAATATTAATTTAACCTTCTTAATTAATGTAAAATTATTATTTGTATTTATATTTGAGTTCACAGATAGTATAATGAATACTTAAAAATAACACTATATAATGAACGAAAAACCCACAAAAGTTCGATAAAAATTATGCAAAAATAATTGTATAGTTTTTTGTATGCATTTGTTTTTGTAAGACGAGTTAAGTATATATTTTTTTACACAAAGATATTTTTAAAGTAGAAAGTCATGAGAATTTCTATAAAAAAAAAGTAAAGTATCAATTAATGAGAAACTTTTTCCTTATATATGCTGCTTTATTCACGCAGTCTAGAGATCGAAGTCATAACATATGCTTAAAATGGATCCAAGATACTTAAAAGTTATAATTTATTGTGAGTCGTGAGGGTATATAAGGAGAATTTTCACTCTAGAGTGTTTTTAAAAATAAAATGAAAATAAAAGCAAGAGGGAAAGGTAAAAAGAAACACAAAAGCAAGCCTATAGGGGTAAAAATTGTCAACGCGAACGCGACGATATCTCGCATTTATTTAATTAAATTCTCACAAAAGCCGAAAAGGCAAAAAGGAAACCCATTGACATTACATGGATGGAAAGAAGTGGCCCAATGTTTCTGGTATAGCTTAGTTAGCTCCCGCTGGGTCCTTCCTTCTTCTCACCTCTCGCGTCGAGTCACCAGTCACCAGTCACTCACTACAACTACTTCTTCCTCTTCCTGTTAGGTTTCTCTCTCGCACACTCCTCACTGTCTCCTCCTCACTCCCAATTTTGACCGAGTTCTTCACTCCACGATGCCTTCCAATTCCGATTTGGTCCGCGCCGTTGAGTCGCTCCTCGGCGTCTCGCTCGCCGATTCCGTCTCCGATTCTCTGCTCCTCATCGCCACCACCTCCGCCGCCCTCCTAATTGGCCTCCTCGTGTTTCTCTGGAAGAAATCTTCGGATCGGAGCAAGGAGCTGAAGCCGGTCATCGTGCCGAAGGGCTTGCCGAAGGACGACGACGACGACGAGGTTGATGTTGCCGACGGGAAGACTAAGGTCACTATTTTCTTCGGTACTCAAACCGGTACCGCTGAAGGCTTTGCTAAGGTTGCATTTCCTCTTTTCCCCTGTTTTGCTTCTGCTGGATCGAATCGAATCTAATGTTCTGGATCTTTTAATTAGAAGAAGAAATTGATTCGTGTAAAGTATTATAATTGCAAATTTGAGTTTGGTGAATAAAGATGATATCGTAGCTTTGACTTGTGTCATGACTTGGTTAACCCTAGGTTATATGACAGTGATAGGTGATAATAATATTTGTGCTCATGTTGTTACTGGAAATGTCAAGGAATGAGGAATGATTATGTTTTTAGTGTCAATTTGAAAATACTTTATTGTGATAGTCAAAAGGCGTGCCTACGGTGATGAAGTGACAGTGCCTCTAGTTGCTTCAGATGCTTTGCGCGACTTTCTTATTTGTTATTAGTACCCGTGAAAAATCCAAAAAGGTTCCGCAATTTACTCAACTGTGATATTGGATAAGGTAAAGTAGTCAAAAGCTTTAAAAGTGTCGATATTTGAGGGGTTTTGTAAATTGAAAATTTTGGTATTTTGTTTTTACCATTGATTTATGCTTTGAGTTGTTAATCAATGTGACAGATTAATTCAAAATAGTCCAACACTAGCGTTTTCGTTTTCTACTTTTCCCCCTTCTAATGTTAACGCCTTTTTTGGGTGAAGGCTTGCTGTTCCCACTAATGCAACATGTCTTCATAGTTGGCTTATTGTGAATATTCTAAATTTAGCTTGAAAATGAGTGCAGCTTATGCGAATATATTTTGTGTAAAGATGATACTAACTGCCCCTTTTCCATAATGCTTGAAATGGCCCCTGGGACAGCTACAACTTTAAATCTACAGGCAGTTATGTGCCAGTTTTATATAATTGCTGAGTTTTTTTTTTTATATATATATTTTTAATTATAGGCATTGGCAGAGGAGATCAAGGCAAGATATGATAAAGCAGCTGTCAAAGTTGTCGACCTGGTAAGTTGGACTGAAATGAAATTTTGGCCATCCCTACATTCTGGTCATAGATTTGTTGGTCAAACATTTTCTTTGAAATATTTGATTCCTCACTAAGAGAGTTCTAGAAGGATTTTGGTATCATTGTACAGGAAGTCATGAATTTCAATTTAAAATTTAGGTTCGGCTTAGTGTCTGACATATATTTAATTTGAACTAGGATGACTATGCAGCGGATGATGATCAATATGAGGAGAAGCTCAAGAAAGAGACTCTTGCATTTTTCATGCTGGCAACGTAAGATTTATGTACATAAAAATGGTTGAAATGCATTTATTTATTGAAATGTGTGGTGAATATGATTCATTTTGATTTGACATGACAGTTATGGAGATGGAGAACCAACTGATAATGCTGCAAGATTCTACAAATGGTTTACTGAGGTTTGTAGTTACATCACTTTTAAGTAAATCCTACATCTTAGGCCTTGCTCTCTCCTTGCATTTTCATAATTCACATGGCTTACTTAAAATGATTCTAAGTTTTGGTGGGCATTAATTTTAGGGGAAAGATGAGAGGGGAACCTGGCTTCAACATCTCACATATGGAGTTTTTGGCCTGGGTAACAGACAATACGAACACTTTAATAAGGTAATATCAGATGATTTTATTTTTATTTAACAATAAAAAATCATCATTCGATTCTGATGCGGTTCTTTTGATGCAGATAGGTAAAGTTGTTGATGAAGATCTTAGTGAACAAGGTGTGTAATTCTATCACCTGTATTTTCAAATTATTAAATTGGTTATCTGCCTCATTGCATTTGCACAGAATCATTGTCATTGATCAAAGCTGAAGAGCCTGCTACATCTTTTCATTTTTTGGCGTTTGTGCTTTTGATTTTTGTTTTAGTTCGTTTTGCCCACCCCAGCAAAGTTAATCTACAAATGCAACTTTCATTTTTTGTTTGCTTAGTGGAATGGTGACTGGCATTGTTAGATCAATGTATTTATTAAGCCTTCCAAAAAGTCTAATGGGTGTATAATATTTGAATCAAACTTTACTTTCAGAAAGTACTATAAAGTCATTTCTGAGGCAATCTACACTATCTAGGCGATACTGTCTTGTTAAGTTTTATATTTCTGCTGATTTTTATTAATGCTTTGAAGTATGAGATGTATACTTAATAAAAACATGTTCTAATATAAGTTCTGAAGTTTGTACATACTTGAGAATGGTATTAAAGTAGTAATTGACTTTTCATAGATATCTTCTTACACAGTTGTGTTTGCTGCAGGTGCAAAGCGTCTTGTTACACTTGGATTAGGCGATGATGATCAATCCATTGAAGATGATTTTTCTGCCTGGTAAATATAATTCTCTGATTCCTCTCACTACTGCTATCTATCTACCGATTATATTGTTGTGACAATATGCACTTGGCTGTACATAAAATTGTGTGAAAGGTGCCTTCTATTTTTTTTTTTGGCATTTCAATCAATTACAAATTGTCTTTGGCTTTGCAGGAAAGAAACTTTGTGGCCTGAGTTGGATCAGTTGCTCCGAGATGAGGATGATGCAAATACTGTCTCTACCCCATATACAGCTGCTATTCTTGAATATCGGGTAGTAATTCATGACCCGACCGTCACATCATCCTATGATAATCACATAACTGTGGCAAATGGGAATGCTGTGTTTGATATTCATCATCCTTGCAGGTGCTTGGAATTGTACATACTGACACTTTTTCTTACTAAACAAGGCTATAAAACAAACCTGTTGTTTTTGAAGGGTGAATGTTGCTGTACAAAGGGAGCTTCACAAACCTGAGTCTGACCGTTCTTGCATACATTTGGAATTTGATATATCAGGGACTGGCATAACGTAAGTTGGACTATGCTTCCTGAAAAATAACCAACCCTATCATTTTTTCTTGCTAAACAAGAAAACAAAGAACACTAGCATTGCTCAATTATAATTATTTTATTTGTATTAACTTTAGATACTTTTTTGTTAATAATTATTTTTATAATTTTAAACTTATCATTTACTTGGTCAAGAGGTACCCAAGAAAGATGCTTTTAGATACTTGGGATCAATTTTACAAAAAGGTGGAGAGATTGATGAGGATGTAAATCATAGAATCAGAATAGGGTGGATGAAATGGCAGAGTGCATCTGAATTTTTGTGTGACTGCAAAATTCCCTTTAAGCTAAAAGGAAAATTCTATAGAACAACTGTAAGACCTGCAATATTATATGAAGTTGCATGTTGGCCAACACATAGACAACATGAGCATAAAATAAGGATAAAAGAAATGAGGATGTTAAGGGGGATGTGTGGTTATACGAAGATGGATAAAATAAGAAATGAAGATATTCGACGACAGGTAGCAGTAGTACCGGTGAGTGAAAAGATGAGGGAACATAGATTGAGGTGGTTTAGGCACGAAATGAGATGACCCTTGGATGCTCCCGTAAGAACAAGAGTTTGTTACCAAGAGTTTGACACAAAGAGAGGTAGAGGTAGACTGGAACTTATACGGAGAAATGTAATTAAACAAGACTTAATGGAGTGGGATATAGATTGGTGGACGGTGTGTCTTAGGACGGAGTGGAGAAAAGTTATAAGCTTGGTGGAGGGTTAGACCCGTAATTATCTCTATGTTCCAGACGGTTCTTTTTTAGTTCTTATCCTCTTCATTTCCCCCCTCCTTCTTTCAGCCTTCTTTTCTTTTGTCTTATTTCTCACTTCCTTTTTTTTTTCCTTCAACTTTCTTGTATCTATCATTGGTTTCATCTACCATCTACCCCAATTAACTTGGGTTAAAGGTCCTGTTGATGTTGATAATTTTAAACTTATTTTAGAGATATTATTTAATTATTATTCAATAATTGAGGCCTGGTGGAATATAATGTGTTACAAAGTTTTTCTATTAGGGTTTTTACTTGTAATTCTAAGGAAATGATTAAATGTTGGTTTAATAGATAAAAAAAGGTTTTAAGTATGAAGCTTGTTAGATATCAAATTTTAAGCTTCTCATGAATTTAAAGGTATGCAATCTTAAAGTATGAATCATAAACACTTGTAAAGTTATCAGCAGTTATTTATGGATAAGGAGTGCTAGCAACACAATCTCTATCATATTCCTTTCAACACTCTTTTATTTGTTAAAATTTATTGAAAACTATAAAATCATGTGTGAGATTCATTAAATAAGGAATGGTATTCGCACAATTTTGTGATTTCTAATGAATTTTAGCCAATAGAAGAGTGTGCTAGAAAGAGTCTGTTGTTATGTCTTTATTGATTGATGTTTTGTCATACTTTATCAGACGGCAACTAGACATATCCTTCCCCAATTATGTGATAGTATTCAATAAATCTGTTGATGGCTTTCGTCTGATTTTCTCAGATATGAAACTGGAGACCACGTGGGTGTTTATGCTGATAACTGCGACGAAACTGTTGAAGAAACTGGGAAGTTGTTGGGTCAGAATTTAGATCTATTGTTTTCTCTTCACACTGATAAGGAGGATGGCACTTCCCTGGGCGGTTCTCTCCTGCCTCCTTTCCCTGGCCCTTGCACACTGCGTACTGCATTAGCACGCTATGCTGATCTCTTGAACCCCCCACGAAAGGTTTTAATATTATCTTCACTTTATGTGCTTACCATTTCTTTTTTATTTTTGTATTATGTACTTATTTGGTTGTGCTGGTTATAAGAGTGTGATACAATAGAGATTTGTGTTTGTTTTATATTAATCAGAAGGAATAAATAGTTACACTTCTCTTTCAGGCTGCTTTAGTTGCTTTAGCTTCTCATGCATCTGAACCTAGTGAAGCAGACAGATTAAAGTTCCTTTCGTCTTCTCAGGGGAAGGTAAAAAATTCTTAGTCCTGTTTGTCTTTTGTTTGCAAGTATGAAATTTTTTTCTTCCCTTTTTTCCCTTCCTCTTTTGATGATGATTTTCAATTTTTGGTTTCCAGGATGAGTACTCCAAATGGGTGGTTGGAAGCCAGAGAAGTCTCCTTGAGGTGATGGCCGAGTTTCCATCAGCCAAACCTCCCCTAGGTGTTTTTTTTGCTGCAGTAGCCCCTCGTTTACAGCCTCGATATTATTCTATTTCATCCTCTCCTAGGTGGTTATCTTATCTTATTTAAAGTATCCAAATGAAGTTTTTATAAGATAATTGGTGAAAGAGATAATATCATACTACTTGATTGTCCAGGTTTGCTCCGCTAAGGGTACATGTTACTTGTGCCTTGGTGTATGGTCCAACTCCCACTGGTAGAATTCACAAAGGAGTATGTTCAACCTGGATGAAGGTAGCAATATGCAATTGATACACTTGCAATCTTATGCTCCTGTTTCAACATCTTGGACTCTTTTTATTTTTTTTCAACTTGTCATGCTTGCGATTTTCAGCTGTCCCCGAGGGGTGCAATACCTAATCAGTTTATGTTGTTTCTAACTTAAATCTCTTATGATCAGAATGCTATTCCCTTAGAAAAAAGTCCCGACTGTAGCTGGGCTCCTATTTTTATTAGGCCATCAAATTTCAAGCTACCAGTTGATCATTCAATTCCTATTATTATGGTTGGACCTGGTACTGGTCTTGCACCTTTCAGGGGATTTTTACAGGTATGTGAATATTCTATGGATGTGTGTATGTTTATAATTTTCATAAAAGTTAGTTTGTTAGATAAATATAAAATGACGTAGAAGAGAAATATTGGAATCAAATAGATAATTATATAATATGATAATATAATAATCAATTACAATTGTGAACCAAAATTCAAAGCGCCTAATTTTGATTCTATTACTATTAGAAAGCTCCACTTTACTGTTTTTTGAGGCTGTTTGCTGTGTTGTGAAGTCAACTAAAGCTACTTATAAGTGCTTAGACAATAACTTATTTTAGTTTTTCAAGATGCATGGCAAAAATTGCTTTCAAGTGACAGAAGGTGAAAATCTGCTGTCAACAAGTGGCAAGAAATTTGTGCTTGTCCAAGGAAGAAAAAGTGGAAGCAGATTCTTTTTTCTAAATCCCTATTGTTTCTTTTTCATAGTGCTTTTATAATAAGTGTTTTTTAAGAAATAGTAGTATTTTTTTTTAAATCACTAATTGCACATCATTGTTAAACAGGTATCTAGTTTATTGTAATAGACCAAAAATTTCAAAATGGTTAGTCCAATCATGAATGGCATAATTCAGGTGATGATAATTATGATAAGCATCTGCTTGTTCTTAATTCTTGCTTTATCTTTGATTTACCCAGGAAAGATTTGCCCTTAAAGAGGATGGTGTTCAACTTGGCCCTGCAATACTCTTCTTTGGATGTAGGAATCGTCGATTGGTAAATTAATCGATCTTTGTGCTTTAGATCCAAATGGGTTTTCAGAGCAATTTCTGATTTCCCAATATGTTGTTTGTATAGGATTTTATTTATGAGGATGAGCTAAAGAATTTTGTAGAACAAGGTTCTCTGTCAGAATTGATAGTTGCATTCTCTAGAGAGGGGGCTGAAAAGGAATATGTTCAACACAAGATGATGGATCAAGTAAGTGCGAATAGCAGCCTAGTAGGGATCAAATGTAGCGGGATACGTTTTTCCCTGCATTAATTTTTTTTTTTTTTTTTTTGCAGGCTGCACAGCTGTGGAGTTTGATTTCTCAAGGAGGTTATCTTTACGTCTGTGGTGATGCCAAGGGTATGGCCAGAGATGTTCATCGAACTCTTCATACCATTGTCCAGCAGCAGGTGCTGATTGTTTTTCATCATCCCTCCCTTTTGCATAATACTTAATTATTGATTTTCAATGAACTGAACCCAACTAGTATGAGAAAATAAGAGAAGCTTTTCTATCTTCTGCTTGATTCTCTTCACCAGGAACAAATGCCTAATAATAATATTGCTAAGCTGCGAGTATAATAGTATATTTATGCGATAAAAAAGGTGTGACTGATTTTTAAGCCTTCTCTTTTTGGAGTACAAACCCAGAATTTGCTGTTTTTGTTGAAAATTTCAGCACTAAATTGTTTGACTGTATTTGAGCTTTTGAATAGCACAAAGGTTATTTTTTTACCTTTAGGTGAAAAATCTTCATGAATTGGCTTAGTATGACTCCCCTACTTTATGCATCAGTTTTGTTTTTTAGTGACATTTGGAGGAATTCTCTCTTCCAACCAGAAATTGTTTTAAAAAACTAATATGGAAAAAACCATAATCTACTTCGTTTCAATCCTTATGTATGTTGCGTTTAGTTTTCGAAGGGACACAACAATTAAATTTTCATCTCTAATTATATATTTTAAAGCCTTTTTGCAAAGCATTCAGTTTACAATGCTATCGTTATCTGATTCAACATTCCAACGTGAATTTTTTAGTTGCAATTGCATATACACTTCATACCTATGGAATGAAAATGACTTAAAGACCTTGTTTCTGCATTCAATTTCAGGAAAATGTGGACTCGACGAAGGCTGAGGCTATAGTGAAAAAACTTCAGATGGATGGACGTTACCTAAGGGATGTGTGGTGATTTTTCTGATCATTCTTCTGCCCAGATTGTGGTATCCTTGCTATTTGATATGCTAAATTCAGGATTGGCTGAAGGATATTTTTGAGATTAGTCACTGCCTTTCCGGAAATTTAGGACACCAACAGTGGAGGCTAAACAGGTTTCCTTGAGAAGAAATGCTTTTCTGGACATTTACCCTTTTTTCTTTTATTTTCTGTTATCTTTATATTCTCTTATGATAGGCTGGATCCCCTGAAGTGGGATTATTTATCGGGGGACTCTGTGATAGTTAGTCTCAGAAATCGCTCAACAACACATACAGGTTACAGTGGATGGTCATGTATTATTAAGTGTAAGAATTGGTAACGAATAATTATTTTATTAATGAAACATGGTATTTTTTTTTTTTTAATATAGTGGATGTTCTACACTGTAACTTAGTCTGTGTACTGTTGAAGGACTAATTGAAAGGTGAAGAATCCACATAATAATTCTTCTCCCCCCCTCCCTTATTTTAAGATAATTTGAGTTTTTGTTCACATTAACTAGTTGCTTAAATTTACATGTAAATTTGTGTCTCACTCGACTAGCCATATATCACGCACACACAATAGAGGGGAGTAATGGTTCTAAAGCCTGTATAATTACATATAAACCAAAGAGGATAAGCAAAGTGACTGCTGTGGATCATAAATGCTAATGAATTTTGCATTAACTAATTTAGGTAAGCAGAGTGAATGCAGTGTTTTTTAACATTCTCAGAAAGAAAAGTACTAATATTACCCAATAAAGAACCGGTAAGACTTAGGTTGATTTGGATGTACAACTGCAGACTATCATAGCCGGAAAAAAAAACTCATTTCATTAAAAAATATATACATGCAAAGTAGTACAAACACAATGTCAAAAGTTGAAGCCGTCATATTATTACGGAAGTTTGTTTGTGATTGTGAACCGTAGAGAACCTCTTCTGAATAATGTTAAGCAGAATTCAAAATACAAGTTAAATGCATCACAGCTTAAAAACGATTCTCAATGTGCCATAGGAATTAGGGTTCAAAGACAAATAATGCTACAAGCTAACGAGTAACGAAGTTTTCTCAAACTTCGGTGTTTGACGTGTAGTGCTGTTGGAATCCATGTTTCTCTCATGTGCTGGAAGATCAAACTCTTGAGAGTTTAACTCTTGTAGGTTCTTCTCTTATAATGTTTTATGCCATTCTAACGAGTGTCGTAACTCCTCCAAAGGGTATAAATAGAAATGTTTTATTATAAAAACTACTTTTCCATTATAATATTTTTTTAATTTCTTAATTAATATCCTTTAAATTCATTAGCATTTTTCATATGGGTTTTTCATTAAAATATTCTCATATCTTTACTGACATAAATAAATAGCAACATTCAACTAAGATAAATGAAACATCTCATTTACAAGTCTAGCATCAACATCATGTAATCAACCACCAAATATCACTATAATAATTTTTAACATTTACAACATCGATATATATACATACATATAGTCACTTAGGTAGTCAACGGATGTTGGATACCTTTGTAGTCACCATAGGATTAAACTATCACTGCATAATTCACCACACGATTAAACTATCACTCGCATAGTTCATCACAGATTCCAACTATCATCCGCATAGTTCACCAATAATTAAAATCTCATCCGCATATTTCACCACATTTAAATGAGTCAATTTAATGTTTATGAAACATTTTTCACCACTTCGAAAAACCATCAAATTTCAAAACTTTGGGTGATCATTTGGGAAGATATTCACTAAGCAAAACTCTTGGGTCTCTTAGTGGATTAGAGATCCAAAATTCGATGAATCTCACATTCACCAAGTAGCCATTTCTCAATCCATATGAAGACATAATTGACCCACTTAAATAGGTTCCAAAATCAAAGATTCAACCACAACTTCATTTTCTATTATCAACATTAACACACTCACTTCATCAAACATTTTTCACTTCAACAACAATGAACTTATCTTAGCATAATATGAACGTTTCACATCAATGATCGTCAATTGTAACATCTCAAGTATTCACCATATTATAAATTCATCAAGCATCTATATACTACCATTAGTTGAACAAGCATAATAAGACATTTAACATTATGAATTCTTACCATCAAACAAAAAAAATTCTCATATAAATATAAATTATACGATCTTAACTTATAATCCACTTTACTCATTTCATAAAAGCTCTTAAAATAAGGTTAATTGCATTTGGAGGCTCATTTATAAGCATTTTAAAACTTAACTTGCTTATCATCGCGACTTAGCGACTTAGGTTGCACGAATCCACAACTCAAGCTTAAGTGCTGACAAAGGTCATTGCACTCTCACAACTTAAGCTATGGATCCCCAAGCTTAGATTTCTTAGAAGAGAACAGAAAGGGGATGGCTTGAGCTCAACAAAGGTCTCCCATCAACACCTCACAAAATCCATGAGAACAGAACCCAAAACAACACCATTGAGAATTTGCACATGTTCACATTATGGGTCAACATAGGGAAGGAAGAAAGAAAGAGAACTCACCATTCAAAAATATAATTACAGGCTCAAGAAGAGAGAATAACAACTAGCCTTTAAAGGAGATTAAGTCTCATTCATGAAAATGAGTGAAGGATAAATAAGAGAATGAATGTGCTCTTAAGAGAGGAGAAAACTCTTAGGTTTTTTAGGGAAATGAATGAGTGTCCCTCTTAGCACAAGGGTGACTTGTAGGAATAGAAAGAATGAAGGTATGTGCCTCTCTCACTAAAGGCCAACCCAACCAAAACCTTACATATTTAGCATGTGTTTGGTTGAGCGGTGCAATGACAACACCTTGCTAATTTTTTTTTCTTAGTGTCAACAATGCAACTTTTTGTTGCTTTTGATTTTTTTAATTATTCATTGTGATTTTGGAAGTTAAAGTCGATTGTGGTCAGTATCCAAACATGCACTTAACTCATATCTCACACATAACATAAAACATCATCTACTTTATTTATATTTTTCAATAACTTAAAAATATATTTTAATTATTCTTGTAATTTAATTAAAATCACTTAATGATATGATAAAAAAATCATAATGTTATATATGTGGAGCCCACAAAGGTGTTGTATTTTTTCTCTCTCACTCAACATTTGAGAGGAATTAGACTCTCTTTATAGTGTTTGAGGCAATTTATAAAAATCATTTATGTTTGTTTTTTATTTTGTGGACAAAGAATCAATATACATGTAATTAACGCGTGAAAAACATAAACTATGAATATAAGCTAAAGGTGACTTTTAATGATTTTAGTTCTACACTAAACTAAACATATGATATATTTATAAGTTTTTTTTTTATCTATTTCAATAAGTTCTGACTTATAAAAATAATTCATAATTTACATAAAATTAATTTAATGTTATTTTTCTTTAATTATATTTTTTATTGGCACTTTGTACGACAAATACTTATTCAATAAATATTTAATTACACTACTTCAGAACCGGGTTAAAGAATTATGAATATTTTTTTATTAATTAGTATGTTCATTATGAGATATATATATATATATATATTTAGTTTTATATAACTATAATTTTTAATAAATAAATATTTTAAATAATATCATAGTTAAATTTCACAATAAATAAATATTTTTAAATATAATTATTCTTTAAATTTATGATAAATAATTAAAATTTTAAAATACACTCTTTAGGATTAGAATAGAACGATTGATAACTATTTAAGAAAATAGAAGCTTTAATTTCCAAACTAGAATTTTCAATTTATATTATATGAATAAATACGTATTTTAAAAATAGATAAAAAATTATAATAAACATAAATTAATATTATTAGCAACACTTGCTATTATTCTTCTATAAATAAACATAAAAAAAACAAGACAATAGTTAAGACCAATTAATGATTTTGGATTGTTGTTTTCTTCGATTATATCTCGTATATATCACCAACTATCAATACAAACTCAACACTAAAAGATAGAATCGTCTATTCCACTTCGTGAAACCCGTCATGCCACCTCCAACAACTCTTCTCTATTGTGCCTCAACTTTCCAAGTCCATGACGCTTGTCACGCTACCTACGACGTAGCAAATTGCCATCGACACCTTTAACGACCCTTCCCTGTCACACAATCAACTTTTAGCCTTTAATCTTTTCAATAAACATATCCAAATCTAAAATATACCCCCCATAAAACTTCAAAACACATCAGCCAACAAGCAAATCATCAACTACGCAAATCTCAAATTTCACCAAAAGAAATAAAAAACAGGTGTCACGGATCGAGGTTCAGATTTGGAGTTAGGTTTGATTTAGGCTAGCACGAACCGACGACGATAAATTCAAACTAGAAATTTCAAATTATATTATATGAATAAATAAATATAGTAAAAAAGTTATAATAAAAATAAATTAATATTCTCCTATAAATAAATAAATAGGGATTTTGCGGATCGGTTTGGATCGATTTTAACCAAATTTAAGATCCAACCCAATCAAATTTCATCGACTCGATTTGATTTTCAGATTTTTTTTTTTTGAAACACAATTCAATCCAACTCATTCATGAACAGTTTAGTTCAGTTCAGGTTAACGAGTTACCCATTTAAATTTGATCTTTTTTTTTCTTTTTTTAGAACTACTATTTTATATCATGATTCATCCAAATATCCAATACAATTAACACAATAAGGTAAATAGTCATTATTGTCCCTGAATATATAGAGACATGAAAAATTCGTCCATGAAATGTGAAAATTCAAATTTTAGTCGTCGAAAGTGAAAAAAGTGCGATAAATTCATTCATCCGTTAACTTCTGTTTGTTACTGTTAAATGAAATAGTCTACATAACACAGAGGGACGAAAATGTTACAAAAATAATTGTCAACATGGTTGCAAAATAGATTGAATCAAAATGTTACTAAATTTTCATTTGACCAAAATGTTAGTAAGTTTCCATTGAACAAATTTGTCAGATCCTAAATTTTGTTTCATTTAAGGATAAAATACAATTTAGGGTAAAGTCATTTTTGTCCCTAAAAAATTCGTTTCGAGAAATGGAAATTCAAATTTTAGTATATTCATTTATACACATTTCAAATTTGTTACAACTATTTACTTGTCTTCTCAGCTACTGAGATCAATGACATATTAGAACATACTAGTATCATAGGATATTCATTTTTTTTTCTCTCTACATATCCTTTTCTCAGGATTTTTTTCACACCGTAAAAGTTGTCATAAATTTGGTGTTTTTACCAAAAACACATCCTTTACTCGTTTCCGTAATACCAAACTCCCTAATACCATTCAAAATGTTTGCAAAAGTTGAAGCAACATTTAAGGTTATCAGGCCGACATTGATTTTTAAAGTGTGATTTAGAAAAAGAATGTGATATGTTCTATTCTATTATTTCTCTCTATGTTGGAATTATTATTATCAATGTTGATTTGGTTTTGTGTCTCTTTTATTTAGTGAATTTTGAAAATTCTTATTTGTTAGACCTAGTCCTGTTTGAGAGAGAAATTGACACTTGATAACGTCATATATACCTTAATTGATTGTTGTCCTATGAGTTGTTAAGACCATTTTCTAAAAGAAACTTTCTTAATTATAGGTTAAAATAAAATCAAGCGTGTTGGTGTTGAATTACAAATTAGAACAAAATCAAGTGTGTTGGACTAATGGAAGAATTAAATTATATTTTACAAGTTAGAACAAAAAAAAAGGAAATATGAAGGTTAAATTATATTTTATCCTTAAATAAAACGAAATTTGGGGTATGACAAATTAGTCCAATGGAAACTTATTGACATTTTGGTCAAATGGAAAATTACTAATGTTTTGGTTCAATCTATTTAGCAGTTATGTTGACAATCATTTTTTGTATCATTTTTGTCCCTATGTGCTACGTAGACTCTTTTATTAACGATAACATATTAATGAATTTGTTGCATTTTTTTCACTTTTGAAAACTAAAATTTGAACTTTTATATTTCTGGATGAATTTATTAGTGCTCTACACATTCAGGTATGAAAATGACTATTTATCCTAACACAATATTAGTGCAATCAGATTTGTTACAACCAAATTTACTAAAATAAATGAAAAAATATGATCTATTAATATTATAAACATTTGTCATTCCAACACTTGAAGTCTTAATATTAACAGTATTTAAAGTTAAGTCAAACAATAAATTTTTTGATCAATTTTGATCGATTCAGTTCGATTTTGATCATATCTATAAATTTAAACCCGTGATTCAACATATACATGAACGATTTTGATTAATTTGATTCAATTTTAACCAAAATACATAAATTAACTAACTCAAAAGACTCATATCAATTTGAGTCAATTTAAATTAACATGCAATTAATATTCATGAACACCCCTAAAGAAAAAAAAGACAATAATTAATACCAACAACGATTTTGCGTTGTTATTTTGTATTCTATAATCTATTCTACTTTTTTTTTTTCTTTTCTTTTCTCTTCTTCCCATTACACATGATCATCTCTATAAGTAATCAATCAGTTGACACCGTCTTAATCCCAATTTCTGACTATACACTTTCTTCAACGGTTAATCCCTCTCTGCACTTCTTCTCTTTTGATTGTTAGGGATTAATTATCTTCCGCGCACCAAACAGCCAAAGCACAATTTTGTTCTCTCTTCTAAGACACACCAATGCCGGAGAAGAAGAACAAGAAAGTCTCCTTCACCGAAGAAGATGCTGTGACATTCATGCAGAGGTTTTTTTTTTTTTTTTTTTTTGAATTTTTTATTATTATAAATTTGTGTCGGGGCTTCAAAGAGTTGGGATTTTGCGCAGGTACGACGCAACTACGGTGCTCACTTTACTTCAGGAAGTGGCGCATTACCCTCAATCGAAGATTGATTGGTGCGAGTTGGTGGAGAAAAGTGCGACTGGGATTTCTAACGCCAGGGAGTATCAAATGCTATGGCGGCACTTGGCGTATCGCCATTCTTTGCCTGAAAACTTCGAAGATGGGACTGAACCTTTGGTCTGTGTAACACTTACCATATGAAATCTCTTTGTTATGCTAATTTTTTTAGGTGAAACAGTGCCAAAATGCTTCCAGTGATTTACTTCTGCAGTAGTTTGAAGTTTGAACAACTGAGTGTGACTTCTGTAGTATGGGATTTTTTTTTTTTTTGTTTCTCAAAATAAGCTCTAGGGTGTGTTTGAAGGAACTCATTTACAACTTTTTTGAACTGATCACTTGAACTCTTGTGTAAGGGTTTCGTGGGGGTTATGAAATGTGCATAAGATGTTTCCGATATATTTCATTAAGCTCTCTAAGATAATTCATGAAAATAGCTTAGAGCTTGTAAGAAAACGATTTGACGGTCTTTCCTATTTAAGACTGGTTTGGAATAAGAAAATAAAATGAATTAAGCTTCTCCCCGTAAGCTAAAATTAGCTTATGCTTAAGTTAAAATCATGTTTTGAAGAAGCTAAATGAGAGCTTCTAAGTTAATTTTAACTCTTGAGAAGCAGATTATATCATTTTACCTGAGAAGTTTGTCCAAACAGGGTTTTATTCAATAAGTGATTAATTAAGCTGTTTACCCAAACAGGTATGCTCATGCTATGTATATCCATGTCAGTACTATTTTATGCTATTAGTCATACTGAATTTACTGGTCATTTGTATATTTTGAAAGGTTTTCCTTCTTGCGCTAGCTTCCAAATTCTTTATGACTGTTTAAGAGTTACTTTAGCAACTTGAAATTCTATTTGGTGCTAAATAATGAAGAGTTGAGTTTTGTTACTTAATATGCAAGACCATTGTGTTTATGATTTTGAAGTCCTGAATGCAACCAAGTTTATGGCGTGTTTGGTCCAATGTCAAGATGCATGAGTGTGTCTTTTTGGAAGCAACCTGTTGTAGTTTCTACTCTTTTTAAGAAATGGTCATGGTTTTACATGTTTGAGACGTGTGTCCAAGCACATTTAGTCAATATTTAAATACATAAAAATTAAGGTTGTGTCTGAAATTTCAATGCATAAATATTTGCATTAGTTCCTTTTAGGGTCAAAGTTTACACATGTTTAATCTGTACTGATAATGACCAACAACAATTATAGTTGAGTTTGTCAATGACATGAAGTTTCACTTCTTGCAGAAAATAAAGAATTTGTCAATATTCTGTATATTATATTAGTCTTAACAACCTTCACTCTACAAATTGCTATCTCAGATTAGTTTTGCAACAAACTGCTGTATTGTCATTTTTTTCACTGGATTCTTGGATTAACATTGAATATGTTTATACTTATTTGGAGTCTCATTTCCAGGATGACGATAGTGACCTAGAGTGTGAGCTAGAAGCATTACCCCTTGTAAGTTTGGAATGTGCATCAGAGGCCGCTGCATGTGTGAAGGTAAATATGCTTGCCTTAATTATTACACATTCTATCACAATATGTTATGCCTTAGATAGTTATATGATTATCATTTGATTAGACTCAGCAACAACAAGAAAATATAAGGTGGGTTGGCTGATTAAGGGAGAGGGGAAGAGGGGAAAGGTCGTGGGTCCAATCTCCTATGCTAACAAAACTAACATTTGCCTGTAAAAAAAAATACTCTGCAACAAAAGTCTTATGCCACTGGGTGAGGATATGATTAAATTCATTCATATTAAGTAGTATTTGTGGCAGAGTTTTCTAATTTTTGCCTATCTATAACAAATGTCTTTTGTAGAGTCACATGTTTAAATTTTACTAATTTCTTTTTGATGGTGGGGGCTTTATAATTGCAGTAACAAAAATATTCTTTTTTGGTATAAAAAGTTTAGGTGAGTTGGGTCCCAGGGGCTTACTAGGGTCAGAACATGCCTCAAGGCTCAATGAGCGCTTAAAAAGGTCCTCACATCGGCAGTGAGAATCGAACGTACGTCCTTGTGGGTATAAGTCTATTCTTTACCAATTGGACCAACCTTAGTTGGCTACAAAAATAATTTCTTCAGGTTAATATATGATTGCTAGTTGGCTTGCCTTGACTTGACAAATATAAAGCTAGTCATGCCGTATGGTTGTGAATGCTAGGCACTGAAGTGTCGACGAGCAAAAAAATAAGTGTAGTGAAAGTGAGAGTAAATATTCAAAAAGAAAAGATGGTATTTGGATTGAAATGTTTCTGAGAGGAAGTTGATGTGGCACCTATGAAGAGATGATAGAAACTCACTAAAGGTGGTTAGGTCACTAAGAAGACTAGTGGGGTCTCCATTGAGAAAACTTGAGCTAGTTAAAGATTGATTGATTAAATTGGGTTGGGGAAGACCTAATAAAGTATTAGAAGAAACCAATAAAAACACCTTTATAATTTTTATTGAAAATTTGGTAGTTGGTAGAACTCATAGATGATCCCATGCAGTGAGGAACAATTGAGTTCTCTTTACAGTTTCAATGTTCAAACTTTCTGTTGTGTTTTTTCTTGTCATTCAATGTTGACCAACCTGTTCTTGGGAACTGTTTATTCATCAGGTAATGATTGCTTCTCGTACACTAGGTGAATCTGCCCCTAGTAGCTCAACAATCGAGGCTCCATTGACTATAAATGTTCCAGTTTGCCATTCATCTAGAACTCCTATTGAAAATTCACAACCCTCTAAGTTGATGCAAGGGACAAGCTTTATTTTTCCAGTTACCGTTCAGAGACAGACACTGCCAACTATATCATCGATAGATGGTATAGAAACCAAGGGAATAGTTGGTGGTAATATGGCTTCCAAACGAAAAAGAAATGCATGGTCAGAAGAAGAGGACGTGCAGCTACGAGCTGCTGTTCAAAGATGGGGTGAAGGGAATTGGGCAACCATGGCAAAAGGAGACGACTTTCCTATTAAGAGAAGTGCTACACAGTTGGCCCAGGTGGTTTTCAAATCCTAAAAATTTATAAATTACATTGCTGTTATCAGCTTGTATTCTATATTTCCTCAGTGTATTTATGTGAAAATTTCGTTGGTAGTCCATTTAAGGCAACATGGTTATCATTATCTGTTTTGATCTTTTGATTAATAGCTAGAAGATTTTGCAAATGGTCATGTCCATTGAGGGGGTAAGAAAGAAAAGACAGAAAGGGTTTAAATTCTTTAAAATCACGTTCTCCTTTATTTTAAAACCAGCAACTTTTTTTTTTCTTTCTCCATTATCTCACTTTTTGTACTTTGTTTTTAGTGTTAGCTTGCTTGGTGGTCATCTAGACAGCACCCTATGGTAATTGTAAATGATGAAGTGTGACGATTCTGGCATTCTGATCATATAATCCATCTCAGTTAGTTAGTCCTAGACCTTGTATATCACCAAGATTCATTATACATATGCTATCCATTACATTTGGATACCAGCCTGATTTTCCCTGAAATTCAAAAACAGATAAGTTAAAATTATTGTGTAATCCCTAAGGTTTTTGTCTTGTGCTTGTTCCTTGTAATGAGTTCTTTGAAAGCAGTCAATTTTTGGTCTAACGTAGCAGATCTATACCCATCAACTATAATATTGGAGAGCATACTTTAGCTTGATTGTGCAGCTATTGAGTTTGGGCCTGTTGAAAACTGACCATTTTTGGTGTACAACTGTACATTGTGGGTTAAGTGTGTCATCCCTTGATTCTAAAAGGGTGAAGGGAAAATTGTCAATGGAAAGACAAAAGTGTATTATTGCACACACATGGCGATTATGTTTGATTCTAATATAAGATGGATGGTACTGGGTATATTTTTATTTGTTGTCATTTAGTAAGGTATGATGCCTGGCTATCACCCAGTTTTCCTGGGTTCAAATCCTAACATTGAAAATTTTCATGTCAAACACTTTCAAGAACTTCTCGTATGTGACAGTTTTGGTCATAATGAATGATATTGGGAAAAACCTTTGGCCCACATTTCACCTTTATTGTTATTTACTTTTTATTTTACATACTCTCATGGTTTATCTACAAATACTTGCAGAGGTGGAACATTTTACGAAAGAAAGATGGTTGTACAAATACAGGAACTGTAACCAGCACACAGTATACTACTGCTGAACAGCTGGCAACACGACACTCTTTATCTTTAGCCCTTGATATGCCATTCAAAAAGTTAACTGCTCCTGGAATAACTGATGGTAATTTTCTTTGGACCTTTTTCTATTTTATTTTAATTTATCTTCATATTAATCAAATTCCAGGATTTGCCACACTTGTCCATTGATTTTGTCCCTTTTTTCCACGAATTTTCGTAACCCCTTTGTTTGGATGTGAGAAGTAGGGAGGAAAGAAATTGGAGAGAAAAGAAAAGATAAGTAGAAAATGGGTAGATATTTTTAGGTTGTTTGGATTAAGAGAATAAGAAAGAAAATTGGTTGAGTTCTTATCCTTCCCTTATTTGGTTTGATAGAAAAGAAAGAAGAAAAAAATATACTTTTGTTAAATGACATTTTTACTTTTATTTTAAAATAAAATCAAAGTGATGGTATTTTGGTCATTACATCAAAACTCTCCCCTCTTCTCACCTTTTCTTCGATATATGGAGATCAGTTTCTTTGCATTTCCCACATCATTTTCTTTCTTTCTCTTGAAGCTCTTCATCTTTTCACTGTTCCAAATGAGAACTTTTTCTTCAAGTGTGTTCTCTTCCCAACCCAATTCTCTCTCCTAAATCATTGGTTCCATACAAAGTTTAAGTCCTGAACTATCAACTGAGTCTGCAGGTTCTATGAACTATGATTCTCAATTGTTAAAATAGGAGAAAACAAAGGGATAATGAACTGGAAACTGTGTGTTAGTGTACACAGCAGATGCGTGTTTATATACTTTTTTTCTACTATCTGTCAATACTATCAAATAATTTTTGTTAGGTCTGTTAATATCTGTTAGTTGTCACTTGTTAATATTAGGGAGTTAGTTGGCAGATTGTCTATGAATAAGAGTGGGAGGTTGAAAGGGAGATAATCTTGTTGTTTGTAAGAGTGTTGGGGCCTTTGGGCATTAAGACATATAGATCCTCGAATTTCTGCAAGTTGGGCTTTATATTTGGGAGAAGTCGGTTGTTCTTTCTAATAAGATACCAAGTTTCTATCAACTGGTATTTCGATCTTGGAGCTGTGGGTACTGAGTTTTTGAAGATGATTCCAACATTTGATGGAAAAGAGGCATATTGGTGGTTTGAGCAATATTTTGAATCCATTATAGCATATGAGGAAGGGAAGATATCAGAGGCAGTGAAGGCTCTAAGAGATGATGCTCTCAACTGGTGGCTAACATGGAGATGGCACAACCTGAGTGCAGCCCAGTGGACATTTGACCAGCCAGTAGCATGGGAAGACAAGAAATGTAACCGAAGATGATGAATCTTCGGTGGAAGAAAACATAACGAAAGAAGATGAAGGTTTGAAGAGAACAGAGCCATTTTGCCCTGTTGCTCAAGGGCAAGAAACAAATATAAGAAAGCTACAAGAATTGGGAGAAACCCAACAACATCCTGGACAAAGAATCAGAAAACAGAACTAAAAACGAAATTCTTGAGATCAAGAATCATGGTGGCTGAGATGACAGAGATGGGTCTTTTTTGGGGTTGTGAAAGGAGGTTAAAATTGAGGGAAGCCCTGTTTTTGATAGGGAGGCGGAAAGCATGGAGCATTATGGGGGAGAAGAACATACCATGGTGAACCAGAACCATTAACAAATCTAGAGATCAAGAAATCAAGGTGGTGGAGAAAGAAGCAATAGTGAGGAAACAAAAGAAACAGAGCAACAACCATTTTGATGATGGCAGGGACAAAAATATTGATTGATTGAGAAGAGTTGTGACTCTGCAGAGAAAGAGGCAACTGAGAATAAGGGAAACACTGATATGATGAATATGGGGGAGGAAGAAACTGATTGGCCAATAACAGAGAGAGAATGAAGGAAAAACAGAGGGCAATATGAGGGACGCGATTGCGAAGACCACCTTTTGAGTTGCGAGATGGAGAAGCAAACTCAGCTTCATCCAGGTAATAAAATGGAAATGAGGATTAAGAAGGAAACCAATTCTATGGGTGGAATGAAGGAGGAGCAGAAAATGTTTGGGGTCCAAGCAAGATGGTTAACCCACCACGACTGCTGGAACCACTAAGTTCTGGATCCCAGACGTGCAGACCAAGCTCAGCTTAATCATCATGGGAACAGTAGTGGGTTGACCCACGAGGCTATTTTGGTACTGGAGTTGTGGGATTTGGCTTGATCATTATGCTGCTAGCAACTGAAACCTCAGTGAGACTTGTTCAGTCGCTATAAGTTATTCACCTTGAGGACAAGGTGAACCAGGGGGGTGGGGAGTACGGGTCTGTTAATATTAGTGAGAGTTAGTTAATTGTTGATATCTGTTAGTTTGTTGGGCTTAGATAGAAGAATTAAGGCAGATTATTTAAAAATAAGAGTGGTGGTTGAGAGAGAGAGATAATTGTCATTTGTGAGAGTTGAGGCCTTAGGGCATTGAGATGTACAGAACCTCGAAGTTTTGCAAGTTAGGTATTGAATTATGGAGAATTCCCATATTCTTTCTAATAAGATACCAAGTGTCTATCACTTTTCAATTATAATGTGTGTTCTCTTGCTCAAGATTATTAATTTATCATATATTATGTGATGGGTTTTATTTATTTATTTTGAATTTTTTATGGCTTTTAAACTTCGATATTGATAATGAATTGTTTGATTATTTAATTTATTTAATTGCTAGTTAGAGAAGTGTATTATTGAGTGACAAAAGTACAAGGTGGTATGCTCATGAATCTTTTAGAATTTTTTTTAATAGCTCCCTGTTGTAGTAAGATTACTACTTCAAAGAAAATTCCTTATTTATAGTTCATTGTTCTAGTAATGTTATTTCAATCATGTGTAAGGCATTTGAATAACTTCTATTTAAATGGTTGCAGTTAAGCCATCCACATCAGTTAAAAATCAAGTGCAGATTAGAAATACTACAGAGAAGGTTGCCAGTAGTTTTGTACCACCTCAACAAGCTTTGTTGGGATCTTCTGATTTGCATGCAAAATCCAAATTAGCAGATGAAAAACCAGTCTTGAAGGGTAATCTAATTTCAGATCCTGTGGTAAAATCTGCCACAGCAACTTTGGGGACACGAATTGATCCCCTTTCAAATACTATATCACAAATTAAAGTTGCTCAAGTAAAAAATGCCATAGATACCAAGCCAGCAGTTAGCTCTTTGACAAAGCCATCCATTTCTACCAATTTGCCTTCTGATCCAAAGGTTCATTCAAATATAACTTGTGTATCTCTTGCATTGTGCACTAGTTAGATAAAATCTGCTTCACCTAAAATGCAAAATTCACTCACTATTTGTTTATTTTGTCAACAGAACAAACATGTTACCCCTTTGGCTGATAAAGGTGCTCAAGTAAAAAATGCCGTGGATACTACTAAGCCTGCTGTTAGCTCTTTGACAAAGCCATCCATTTCTACCAATTTGCCTTCTGACCCAAAGGTTCGTTCAAAGATAACTTATGTATCTCTTGCATTGTGCATAAGTTCAATAAAAGCTGCTTCAGCTGAAATGGAAGATTCACTCGCATTTTTTTTTTATATTGTCTCAACAGAACAAACATGTTACCCCTTTGGCTGATAAAGTTCCATTGAAGCAAGATGTTAATCCCACAAAAGCGTTAAAAGTTTCTGATCCCAGCACCACACCAAAAGAGAAGTTACAAGAAAATGAGCCTCCTAAAGTTACCACTGGAAGCCAGGTTGATAGCAACCTAGAGAAGGGAAGATTAGAAAAAGGTCAAGAGACGAGCACGCCTCTTGTTAAAATTAGTGGTGGTGAGGAAGTTTCAAAAGATAAAGCAAATCCAGTAGTAGTGTGTGAAGAGCAAGGAAGTGTTGAGAAGGCTACTGAGAAAATTGACAAGGGGAGTCAAAGTTTAGGTCAAGACAAGAAGATAAATTCAATTAATCAAAGTTCAAATGATCAAAACGGGAATGATAAACATGTAAATTTGCCAGTACAAGATGAACTCAGCCAAAGTGCTAAGGTAGTGAAAAATGATGGGGAATGTTGAGTGATTAGTTTGTGAAGATGAGTATATTATTTTATTGAATTCTAACTTAAAGTTTGGATGAAATTTTAAGTTATTTTAGGAATTTGTAGCACATCAATGTGTTGTAATATTTTGTCAAATTCTTCTTTTGTGGTAAATATATTTTGATGATTTGCAAATTTCTATAAGACGAGTAGTGAAATGATTGATGCGCAATGTCCTTTGATCGGGTTGCTTTTGTTTTTTTATTTATTTATTTATTTTTAAATAATAGGTTGATGATATAAGTATCATTCTCAATAGAAATGTTTATATTCCTTAAAAATAAGATGTTTATAATTTTTTCAGCATTTCTTTAAAGGTTTGCGAATTAATATTTGCACTAACACATTGGAAATTAAAGTTTCTAATTTTAAAACTTTGTAAATAATTTTATATGGATATTTATATAGTTTTTGTTGTAAATTTTCCTATAACACCTAATAGTAGTTCTTTTTTGTAGGTTTATGTGGGGTGTTCAAAAACTTTTCTCACCTAATTTTTAAAATATGAAGACATTTATGTATTAACATTTTTTTGACACTATGCCCACCACTTAATTACAAAAAATGTTCAGTTTCTTTTTTTGAAAATGAATTATAAGAAAATGATATGAAAAACTTCAGAATGATGAGTTATTTTTAAAAGTAAACTTCAAATTTAATATACAAGGGTGAATTATTGTAAAAAGTTAATTATATCTATGAACATATGCTATCTATTTATTTGGAGTTTCTTTCATGGATAGAATTTTACTTGTGCGAGTTTTCAACAAATTATCTCTGACTTATTTGTCTGCTCTTCCTGGTATAATATTTGTCTAAATTTCATATGATTCTGATTTCATTCTCTTTACCAAGCCACTAAGCCAGTCTAAGAGTTGACAAGCTCATGATCAATCCTCCTTGCCATTTCTTGTCATAGTGAGGTAGTTGCTTCAATCCTTCCCATAATCCACTCTCTCCACATAGTAATAATTCTCATTTATCTCTTCCCTCTGTGCTTTTTTATTCTGTTCAATCTTCATCCAACACTTGTAAATATTCTGAATGCATGCATACAAAATTACTGCACAAATTCTTGTCTAATCTCAACGTCAAGATTTTTGAAGTCACTGTAATTTATTCTCAATTTTCCACAGCATCAAACGAAACCACGGCAATTTAAAACCCTGCCTAAGTGAAGGAAAATACATAAATTTAGTTCAGAAGACAGTCATAAAAGGACCTTGAATTAAACTTCTTAGTGGGTGTTTGTTTTTTCCGCTAAACAACATCCAAACGTATTTTCAAGGAAAAATAACAATTTATTATTTCTCATAAAATGGTGCATCCTGCCAATGGATTGAAACGGTAAAACAACCACACCCTGAACTCTCTCCATCATATAAAAAAAGCAACATTCATTTCAACTGAATAATAATTTACAATATATTAGCCAAAAATAGAAGCACGTTTAGCTCCACAAGCTATAACAAGTAAACTCGGTAGTTGAAAGTGATTTCATTATTTGTCAGTTGAAGAATCAGTTTGGGGCCAAACGCTGATCTTCTCCTTCTCATACTTAACAAAGACAGCTCCAACCGCAGCCACGAAATAGATCTGAATCAGAATAATAGCCGGCGTGTGGTAGTTAATGACACCCTTCCCGGTGGCGAGCTCCACCAACAACAGCGCCGTGAGACCTAAAATCGCAATGCGACCGTTCAATCGCTCGCTGTACTGGTTGAACCCTAGCTCCACCTTCACGCCGCCGGAGACCGGTTCCTTCAGCGGCACCGGCGGCAGGAACACGCCCGAACCGGATCCGGAGGTTCCTTTCTTTGATTTTTTGTTCTTTCGGAGCTCCGCCTTCTTGCCAGTGCCGCTGCGGTACCGGAGGCGGAGCTGGTTGATGCGGTCGTCGAAGGTGTCGTCGGAGGGGTCCGGTTCGGCCTGGGATTGGTCCGAACCGGAGGGTGGGGTTTCGGGCTCGGCGGCTCGGATGGTGAGGAGCCTGCGAGGGTTGGGTTTGGAAGCTGAAAGAGGGAATGAGAGCGAGAGTTTCACAGATGGTGGTGATGCTAACATCGCCATTTTTCTTCTATCGGTCCCTTCCTTCTTTCTTTCTTTATGTGTTTGTTTCGGATAGCTTGTTCTTTTTATTTTTTATTGTGTGGTGCGATTCTCACTTCACTTCTGAACCATAAAATCAACGTGTGTAATACATATATTTTGAATATTACATGAAAATTGAAATATTCATATTTAATAAATTATTTACAGTGTATGCAATTCATCTTAAGACCTAATTGTTCAAGTTTGATTTAAAAAACACATTTAATGAAAATTGTTCAATTTTTTCCAATAATAATTAGGTCTTAAGATGATGTAATAATAAATTAATAAAAAATATAAATTTAGTTTATGAATATATAAGAAATATTATATGACTAATTTATCATATTTTTTATTTAAAAATTAAATTTGATTTTTTCATTTTTAAAAATCAATTTATTATACACTTTTATAAACAAATTTAACTATTTATCCAG
>PYAF01002533.1:880916-924061 GCA_007407185.1 Glycine tomentella
TGAATGTAATAAGAAATTTGAACTAAACAAATCCAACATTATATATATACTTTACTTTTTGGTTTGTTAGTTTGTTAATTTATTCTTATATTACCTTCAATCTTATAACTAAATGAGTTATCACTAATACTTTGAAATGGTATTTACATAATTATAAGTAATAGAACAACAACAAAAAATAATCATAGCGATAAGAATTATATTACAATTTTTTTATAAAAATATATTATAATTCATAATTAATTAGTCATGTCATGAATGGTGAATGTCAATATGTCATCAATCCTTATATTATCATTATAAAAATTGAATCATGACTTAGATAAGGTTAAAAGTATATGCTGGTTGATTAGATTTGATTCTATTATAATAATAGAAACTGAAAATCTAACCAACAACATCAAATACTACATATTAACCACAGAACGTGCTGATACGGAATTGCTGCAGCTTAATATCCAGTAACTCCGTAAGAATACTTCTAGGTTATACTTTAAAAAAATATAGATAGTAGCATGCATATTAACAACGTAACTTGGATCATAATGAAGTCATTATAATTTTTTTTTTGTAATATTATGCATATTGGATGGATAGGTTAAAATCTAGAGAGAATCTTTAAATTTCCGTGAAAGTAAATATACACACGCAAATGCTGATCACATACCACAAAGGTTTATATCTCAAAATAGTTTGTACGAGAAAACTTCAAAATCATAATCAGACTAACTAACCTTCAAAAAACACTAAACAGAATGTCGAGTTTACCCATCAAATACTCAAACAGAAGATGAAAGTGTGTCTATATAGGGGCATCTTCTTCAGCCAATGCTAGATCCCTCTGTTGTTTCTTTGTTGGAGTTATACATGAGAGGACCGTTTGCTTTTGCTTCCTTAACTTGATTCCAAACAGAAAAGACTTCAAGGGTACTCTAGGACGACTTGTGGAGTGTTTCATATGGTCATGATTGTTAACTCCAATTTCCTGACTCAGTTCTTCTACCATCTTATCAACTTCACCTTTTAGTTCCTTCACAAAACTCACACATGCTTGCAGTTCACTAGAAACCTTGTTGCTCTCCTGTTTCATGTTGAGAACCTCACCTTGAAACTTTGCAGCCTGATATCCACTTAGTTTTGCCATGTTATTTGATGATGCAGAGTTTGGATTGGCTGCTCTTGCTATTTCATCTTGTAAGGTGCACAATGATGGATGCCTACCTTGCAACTCTTCGTGCAACTCTTCACTGTGTTCCAGCCATAGCGATAACTCGGTTCTTATCTCTCTCAGGTGTCTAAATATTGGTTTTATCTCAGATTGTATAGAACTTGAGTTCTCTTCGGACATGTTGTTGTCCCTTATTGTTTTAAGCTCAAATTTTAAGTCCTGTATGGAACTTTGGAACTTTTGAACCTGGTGCACTGAGGTGCTAAACCTCAACAAGAACTCCAAGTTCTCCTCTAGCAAATCATCGATGTTGGAACGAAATTTCTTTTCCAAGGTTGAAAGTGAGTGGCTCCTATCAAGCTGGTTTGATCTCACCTTCATTAATATGCCAATCCTTGCTTTCTTTTCAACATATTGTTGATGTTTCCCTGCATAAGAAGTAGTAACTACACTTGCATCTGTGTTTGAAGATGGGTTTTCAGGGTCCTGAGGGTCTGTTCCTTGAGCTGCAGTTCCAAGAAGTACTTCTTGTGGTGTGTGTTTATAATCTGTGAGAGGGGTGCAAGGACTTTCATCTGGATTTGTTTTTGAGCAGGTCAGCTTCTGTTGCAAAATGTTTATCTCTTGATCTTTAGTTTCAACAGTATCCTTCAATTCCCTCACCTGCAGGTGTAGATCTACATTCTCAGAACTGGAGGTAATGTAGTGCCTAGTATACAACTTCTAAATGTAAAAAATTGACCATAACCATTACTACACATACAATTTTCTTAACTTGGTATGAAACAATATCAGTAATTATAATTAGTTTATTGACTAAAGTCCTATTATGAAAATAAGTGAAACTTTTCTTCTGGTTTGTTCACTTTAACAAGATTAGGGCCATTAGGCAAATGCTAACAAATATTCTTAGGAAGGAAACTTGCTGCTACCAATCACAAAATGAAAAGTTAGGCTTTTAGAGTCCTAATAATGTGTTTAATGTTGTACGAGTCATTTTTGTTATTTCTTAATAAAGTGAATTAAACTACTTGTTAGCAGGACCCATAAAATTGTACTTTTAGCAGATTTTTGTTGTGAAATTATATTTTACTTAATGTGATGAGTTACTCTGTGTAATGATTGTTAAAAGTATATCCATATATCAAATTTGTTTGAATTATTGTTCTTGCAATTTGGCTTTACATTGTTAACAATGAAGTTCATCAGAAACTGAATTTTTTATCATCTAATTATGCATTAATTTTATTGGCTGACAGTAAAGTATATATAGATTGATTTCTGTGTACCTGAAGTGCTAACTGGAAAATGCTGTCCTGGTTTTTCTTCACCACATCATTGAGCTCGTCCTTTACATCCTCGTAGTTCTTTAAAACTGATGTGAATTCCGTCAGAATCTTTTCTCTGTCATCTAATTCACTTGCAATCATCTGACTCCTGTTGGATTGATTTTCTTCCTCACCAGTGCCCTGATCAAGTGATTCAGTGTCAAGATTACTCCTTCCCTCAGACAAATCATCCTTATTCTGCAGCATTTGCTCTGGAATCTCTTCAGTCCTAAAATCAATATTTTCTTTCGAATTTGACTTGTTATCTTCATTTTCAACATCACCAAGATTTACACTACAATCTTCCTTTTCTTCCTTTGCTGTCTCAACATCTTTCATGTGTTCTGTGTTATCACCTGGTTTTTCAGACTCCTCTTTTATTTCTCCATCATGTGCACCTTTGTTTTTGTGAAGTTGCAAGTTCTCCCTCTCCTCATCTAGCTTCACATCATTCAGTTTTCCTGAAAGATGTTCAATATCATAACTAGCTTCAGCAAAATGTGTTTGGAGACTGTGTTCTTGCCTATTGGCACTTTGATTGAGAATTTTAACTCTCCTCAACTCCTCCTCCACTTCTTCCAACTTCTTTTTGGTTCCTTCTGAATCTTCTATCAGCACTTCCTTGTCCTCTTCCAAGCTCAGTATGTTTTTTTGAAGTTTATCTGCTTCTGATCTCAGTCTCTTTACCAAGCCAGTCTGAGAAGAGACCGCGATTTCCAGGGTAATAACCTTATTTACAAGCTCATCAATCTTCTCTGTCATTTCTGGCATAGCGAGGGAGCTACCTGAATCTTTCTCAAGCTTTTCCTTAATCGTGTCTTGCAACAACTCCACATCAGGCTCTTGCCTTTCTTCTTCCAAGCTAGACATGTCTTCTTCCTCTAAGATTTTTGGTTCTGTTCCTTGGTCTTCTTGACTATTAAGTTTAGAAATGAATTGGCCTCTAATGGTTTCAAACTTGTCACGAGCTTCCTTAACCCTTTGGTAGGATTCTTTAGCCTCTTCAGATGATTGTGCCTGTGTCTCTTGCAACTTAGCAAGGGTCTCTTTGCATGAATTTAAAGCTGTTGCAGCCATCAAAGCTCGTGCATCGTTATCTTCTATTATTGTATTAATGCCAAATTCATCTTGCAAGCTGCAAACCCTTTTCTGCATTTCTGTAATCCGGTCTTCAATCTCCCAATACTTTTCATAGGAATTTTCATACAAGCTCCTTACAAACTCTTTCTCAGTCTGCAGTGCCAATATTTCTTTCTGAAGCTTGTCAACTTTTGCTAGTGTTTCAGCCTTATTCAAACCTGAACTAGGACTAGAAGAAGGAGATTTTGCAGAACTAGCAACCCTCTTAAGTGGACCCTTCTTAGAAAGCAACATTGATGGGCTTCTAAAGTCCTTATTTGGGAAATTTGGAGCTTTAGGAATGCCTGGTTTTGGTGTTTGATTGTTGTGGTCTTGAGATGATGAATTTGTTCGTGGGAAACTTTCTTCAACATTATCCTCATCAATTCTACAATGGACTTGTTCCGGGAAAACAATGGCAATAGTGCGGTTGGCGCTTTGGAGCTCCTTTGATAGAAGATCATATCTTTCTGCTAATGCTCTATATGAGCGAAAGACTTCTTCCACATAACCTACCAGCTGTGGCCTCTTCCTGTAGTACATTTCTGCCCTTTGGGAAAATGACTCTCCTTCATTATGAATGATGTTGAGGGTTTCAGCCATTACATCCTCCATATCTGTTAAATTTTTGTTTGCATGTCATTGACAATTGAGTTATATTTCCAACCCAGATTTATTATTATTCAGCTGGAAACTTTATGCTACAAGAAAAGTGGGTGGGAGTTGTGAACCAAATGAAACTGGTAGAACTACAATATACCATTATCTGGTTTTCAGGTCATTGTAATATGTTATCTTTTGTTCTACATTACAATAATTTGGCTTTTCTAAACTTATCAGAAAAAGGTGAATAAAAATAAAAAAGGGTAAGTATTTATATCTATATGGAAGGGAATGCATCTTGTTTAAGCAGGCAGACTTCCCTGCCATCTTAGGACAAATCAAGAAAATATTCACCATTTCTAAATAATTAAGAGTTTGTGAAATCAAGAGAAAATGAAAATGTTAATCATTCTAAATTTGCCTGTGAATTGAGGCCTACTATTTTGTTGAAATTAATGGCAAAATGATAAAGCGTTCTGATGGAATTAATGATAGATAATAGAAAACTAAGAGAGAAAAGTATCAAGCTATACATTTAGAGAGAGAGAGATTATATACCTTGGAGACTTTGTTCTAACCATTTGGATTGCTTTGTCCTGATATGGCTTGCCCACCACCATGAATATGCATTGGTTGCTGCCCTTCCCAACATTTTTTATGTTGTGTAACAATCAAACACATTCAACCCATTGAGGTAAGACCTTGATGATGAAGATAAATGAAATCAACAAGGTGGTGCAAAGATAAACAAATTAAGGCTCACAAAATGTGCTGTAATTTTATTAATGATCTTGGTGGTTAAAGAAAGCTTGGGCAAAAGAGAAACAAATGTTGTCGAGATGCCTTCTTACGGGGCAGACATGAAGAGGAGGATACTTCTCCACAATCATTGGTGTCTAATGTATTGGATCTTTGAGGAGCAAATTTTCTGGAGGGCTTTGTTATAATATTTTCCCAACTCACGGTGTTTTTGAAGTGTGGTACTATAGTATAATCTTTTAGGGAGAATTTTTTTTAATGAAAAAAATATAATTCAAATATTTTTCAAAAGATTGGATTATTAAAAAAATTATAGAAAAAATGATTGAAAACAGCAGTACTAAAAAAAATTGTACTTTTTCTCAAAAAAATTGGTCAACATGTAGATATATAATTTTCTACTCTCTAAATTCTAAAAGGAACTTTTAGAACTTTTTGTAAATAAGATTAGATTTTCTTAGAATAAGTAATGAATAAGTCCGAATAGAACGGGTGAAACCAAAAGACTAATTTCTTCATCTTAATAACTATAGGAAATTGGATTGTACTAAACGGATTCTGTATGGACACATTGATTTACTGTAATTGAGAAATAAATTATTAAAAAACTAGCATTGGTGTATTATATGAGTAATATTAAATTTAAGTATAATTTTAAAAGTATAAATTATAATTATTTAAGAAAAACATTTAAATTATTATAAAAGAGTATCTGTAATTGCCTTTCAAAAAAAATGCGTAGTTAATTTGTGAGAAAATTTAAGAACATATTACAATAAAAAATATTTAACCCTACTTCTAAATAGAAGATTGAATGCAACCACGTTACACATATTTTACTTTTAATTGATACTTAAATCTGAGTACAAGGTTTAACATACATTATACAACCAATTTCACATGTACATAAATATTTACAACAAAGAATTGCAAGCTCAGTCCATTCAAGATGCATTCATCCATATCATTTTTTCTCTTTCCAATGTTTTGATTAATTTTCAACAGTTGAGAGTGGAATAACAGCTGCCATCGATAATTCTCAATCTCAAACAGTGCTAAAGCATCATAACTACCTTATTATTGACTACACCTTTTCCTCATAACTATTGAGGCTGTTCTATACTGCAGAAACATCACTAATTGCTAATCAGGTATGTCGTCGATGAGAAGAGATCCAATATTCTACATATTTCTTGCTCTCTGCAGAAAACAAAAGAAGCATAAACGTTAACTTTAGCCACCCACGAAAAAATAAACTAAGAAAAGAGAAAAATTATGACAAAGAAATAAACCAAAAAGCATCACTCAGCAGGTTCTATCATCCACCAAATTAAAACTAAATGGAAACTCCCTCAACTGGCCTCTTGGAAAAAATATCTTTCGAAGAGTCAAAAGATCATAAATAATATTGCTAGGGAAAGACAAACTCCATCAGCAATTTAAAGGCAGCCAACATTTGAATAGCTCATACATTTTATCCTAATTTCAACTCTGAACTAATGCATTCAACAATTCAAATGTCAATGACCCCTCAAATAGAACATAGTGTGTAAAATTCAGTTGACAACTACACAAACAAAGCAAACTCTCATAGATGTTAACAAAACTGTTCTTAGTCTCTTACCATCAGTATTTGGAAAGTATCCAAAGTTGGTCAATAAGTTGCTTTTAGTATCCTCCTCAACCATGGCACTATAGTTGCTTCCATAGCAGGGAACAAGCACAGCGAAACTGTTATTCGTTTCACGAGTTTCAACATCATCGTCACTTGAAAACCCAGTTCCATGAGGCTCCAACCATCCAATAGACCAATCAGAACCATCAGATTCAGAGCCAGAAACACATCCACTATCAGATGAAACTATAACAACATCATGTTCCCTATCTATTTCTTCCTTGCTATGCCCCTTGTGCTTCACCTTCTTTGAAGAGGAAGGCACGTTTGCCTGCATAACAAGAGGAAATCTCAAACCATCCAATTCCCACATAACAGAATCAGCAGAAGAATTTATGGTAGACCTATTTGAGATTCTTGGCTCTTGATGTTTCCCATTCCACAACCACCATGAGAGATGGGAAAAAGCCACATCCATTCTCATATAGTGTCGAATACAAAGCTTGTCACGAGAGAAGAGAAAAAGTACAAGTTCTTTTAGGATTCAAAACACAAAATATTAGAGTTACTTGGATTTCAAGCTGAAAGACAAATAGAGTTCATTGTGTTAATAGGAGGCGTGGCTTTGTTGAGTTTGTTCTTCAGGTTCTTGTGTACACGCCAAAGCATAGATTGATTCACAGGTCATAGAAAACGCAAACTTTAAAAATAAACATCTCATCTGAAATTTGTATATGCACTGAACATACACACCCGTTTTCACATAATCTAGAATCAAGAGGAATAAACGTACGTTGGTACAAAATTGAATTAATGATAGATTCAAAGCAGAAAACCAGTTCTAAAATCAAGAACCTTGAACAACTACCTAATATAACTGCTGTTTTGCATAAATATAAAACGATTCCTCTTCTTAGGAAAATACTAATATAAAAATAATAACAACAAAAATTATCAAGAGAATCGGATCCGATATTCCTATCCATGCAGTTTGATATGTTTCGTCAACCGAAGCAAATCAAGCAATGACTTGAAGTAAAAGAAACTGAAAAGGTGAACGACAAAGCCTGGATTCCTGCCTTGTTTTGAAAAATGGAATGTTGGATGAAAATTGGAAGCGGCATAGTAATAAAATAGATGATTGTTACCTTTTAAAAACCCATAAAGTTTGCTTTCTAAAGGGTTGCTATATCCAAAGAATCTTACTAGAAATCCTAGCTTTCATCTCACGTTAAGATATAATATGACCTTCAGGACAAGACAGAGAGGGAGAGCACGATTATAGTATCAATATTACATGTTCAATTTGTACAAGACTTTCGGATTAAGTAAGCGTGTAAAGTGGTGAAATAAACGTGTAAATTTAGTTGATATAGAATAAGTGAAGAAATTAATTTTGGAATATACCACCTGTTTTGGGCCAGCACTCTAGGCCCAAATTTCTCCGGATCAAGAGATTTTCTTGCTTATCCCATTCAAAAATCAAATACACCCAATAATAACAGTGAAAATCGAAAATATCCTTTCATAATCCGTGTGAACCTTATGAATTGTCGAACCTACAACCTTCGCGTTATTAATACAACACTGCAACCAACTGAGTTAATAGGTTAATTATGTTAAAATATAATTAATGTCATGATATATAAAACTATAATTTCTGATATATATTTAATATACATATATATTTACATAATAAAATTTATAACAATTAATTTTGATCTAAGTGTATTTTTTACATATATAAATTTTAAATAAAAATTATAGTAAAAAATATATTATTAGATCAAAATTAATTGTTATAAAATTTGTTATGTAAACTTATATGTATATTAAATATACATTAGAAAATTTAATTTTATATATCATGACATTAATTATATTTTAATATAATTGACCTATTAACTCAATTAGTTAGAACGTCATGCTAATAATGCAAAGGTCACAACTTCAAGATTTTTAAGATCATGGACTATTGACAATTCGTATGAGCCTTATTAACATTTATGAACCTTATGAATTTACAATCTGTATTGAATATATGTAAGAGCTCTTATTTTGCGTTGTTTTTGTTGGATATATGAAAATTTTGTTGGTTAAAATAAGAAACTTTTCTGAATCAAAACCTGATTAGCAGTCCACAAAACTCAAGTAGCCCAACCAACCTAAAGAGAGGAGAGACCATCAAACAATTAACTATACTTGAACTCACAAATTTATAATACGAATATTTTAATTCAAATTAACAGTAAATACATTTTTATTTTTTAAATAATTTTAGAGAAATTAATTCAAAAAGTAATGCAGTGCAGATGATGGTAACCTAATAAAGAAAAAGAGATGTACAAAAAATATATTTAACTCTAAAATAAAACGTCAAACTCAATTGAATAATAATAATAATAATAATAATAATAATAATAACAATACAAACAGGTGTATGGATCTCTCTGCAGCGGTAATCATAATCATTAGAATTAAATATAATGGAGACTCTGGCTTGCACACTCACTACACCATTTCCCAAACAAACCCACCACCTGGCCGGAGCCTAGTCAAAATATATAATAATAGAAAGTAACTAAAGAGGCTTTTTAACATAAAAAGAGAGCTAAAGACAAAACAAAATTACAAGAAGCCCCACAGTTACTCTTTGAAGTTTGAATACCCTGAAAATCTAAAATCAGCCATGGTTTCAATAGGTACGCAGCTGTGTTCAAGCTTGATTACAGCACCTCCGTCATCCTCCCTCTCCAGAACTACTCCATCCTACTGCTGCTCATTTCCTTCTCGTAGAATCATCTTCACGCCAAGAGTAGGACCATCTCCGGCCCAGGCCCAGGCCCAGGCCCAGCCCAAGGAAGCCAAGCTCTGGGGTGGCAGGTTCGAGGAGGGCGTAACCGATGTCGTGGAGAGGTTCACCGAGTCGATCTCCTTCGACAAGAAGCTCTACAAACAAGACATCATGGGAAGCAGAGCACACGCTTCAATGCTCGCTCACCAGGTTCGGTAACCTCTTCTACTCTCAGAAGCATTCACTCTACTAATTCGAACATGAATACTTAAATATGATTCTTTGTTAGGGCTTGATAAACGAGAGTGACAGAGACTCTATTCTCCAAGGATTGGATGAAATAGAGAGGCGCATTGAGAATGGAGAGTTCAATTGGAGAGCTGACAGGGAGGATGTGCATATGAACATCGAGGCCGCGCTCACCGACTTGATCGGTGAGCCTGCCAAGAAGCTTCACACTGCGCGGAGCCGGAACGATCAAGTCTTGACGGATTTTCGCCTCTGGTGTCGCGACGCCATTGACAATATCCTCCTGAGCATGAAGCAGCTCCAGGTCTCGCTGATCACCCTGGCTTTGAACAATCAGGGCCTCATTGTTCCTGGCTATACTCACTTGCAGCGCGCCCAGCCGGTTTTGCTGCAGCATCTTCTCTTGGCTTATGTTGAGGAGGTTTGCTCATGATTTAGGCTTTGTTTCTGTTTTCTAAAAATTATTGTTCTTGTTAAAATTACGTACTATCCAATTTATTCATTCATGCATCTGGTTTATTGACTGTAGACATTATTTATTTATGCAGATTGAGCGTGATGCTGGTCGTTTGGTAGATTGTAGGGCTAGGATGAATTTCTGCCCCTTAGGAGCTTGTGCCTTGGCTGGTACAGGGCTTCCTATTGATCGATTCATGACTTCCGAAGCTTTAGGGTTTACGGCTCCCTTGAGGAATAGGTATCTCACTTCATTTTATTTTGTGTGTAATTTTGCCTGGCATGGGATTTGGTTTTAGATCTTCATTTTACTTGCTAACTGATTTTATATTGTTATGTAAATAGTATAGATGCTGTTTCAGACCGAGATTTTGTACTGGAGTTCCTTTCTGCTAATGCCATCACAGCTGTGCATCTTTCTCGACTTGGTGAAGAGTGGGTATTGTGGGCTTCGGAGGAATTTGGATTCATCACTCCAAGTGACTCTGTTTCAACTGGAAGTAGTATAATGCCTCAGAAAAAGAATCCAGATCCGATGGAACTTGTTCGTGGGAAGTCTGCCAGAGTCATAGGGGATCTTGTTACTCTTCTCACATTGTGCAAAGGACTTCCTCATGCTTACAACCGCGATTTGCAGGTGGCTAGAGAATAAAAAAATAGTTTACCTTTTCTCATTTTGCATGTCTTGTTTGCCCGGTGTGTTCCTGCATTCATTTGTTTTCTTTCTGCACTATTTTATCTTTGATATTCATTAAAAACGTTTCTTTCTGGAAGTAGGAAGACAAAGAACCAGTATTTGACAGCGTTAAAACAATTTTGGGGATGCTTGAGGTATCAGCAGAATTTGCTCTAAAAATTACTTTCAATCGAGAAAGAATACAAAAGGCATTACCTGCTGGTCATCTTGATGCAACCACACTTGCAGATTATCTTGTTAATAAGGTAAGTCACATTCGCTGATCTGCCTTCTCTCAATAAGCATTCTGTTTGTAATAAAAAATTGTGAGACTGAAAGCAAAACAGTCCATCTGGTGGAAAATTAATAGCAATCTGCATGTCACTGTCCATGTTTGGATTTGATCTCATCTCAATTCCCACTCCGTGTGGCCCCAAGCTTCAACAGCAAGCAAAATCCAGCACATTACTCCCTCCCCATCCCCAAAATCCAATTGAGTGAAGGAAATAAATGTTTACCAAGTTTAGATTCTAACATGTTACAGACGCCGAATGCAATAATAAACTACTTTGTGAAATGCTTTTCATGTTCATTATGGTCAGTACTCAGCTCTTGTGTTTGGTACATGCTCCTATTACCAGCCTATCTAGTTTTCTTCTTTTAAAGATGTAATACCCCGGAGATATAAGGTTGGTTGAGTGGTAAAAGGAAAAGAAGGGAAGGAAGGGAATGAGGGAGAGGTCGTGGGTTTGAATCCCTTCACTAACAAAAAACTAACATTTATCAACTAACATTGACCGATCAGGAAAAAAAAAAAAAAAAAAGATGTAATACCCCTCCCCCTCCCCTAAAAAAGGACTCATGCATCTCTACATCTACATCATCAGGATTCTGTTGTAGGTCCATCTGCCTCTCTTTCTCTGTATGGAAATTGTAAGTCCTTTGGCAGGCTCAATTGGGTCTTCTACATTTTAGTACGAAACATGTATAGATGTTTTAGTTTGGCAAGCGTTGACATGTGGGTGCAAATATAGACATGCTGCATTTTTCATTGTTCATAGTGAATGTCATGACAAAGCCTTGTATATCATAAAATCATAATATGTCTGGACTCATTGCTCATTGGTGTAGCTTTTATGTTCCAACTGTATCAGATGATTCTTTCTCTTCTACTAAGAACTTCTGATTTTTTAACTATATCTTTCCTGTTCTCCTTTCAGGGTGTGCCATTTAGAACGTCTCACGATATCGCTGGAAAATATGTTGCTTTATGTACATTGAAGAACTGCCAACTGCTAGACTTAAGTCTTGATGAGCTGAGAAGTATAAATCCAGTCTTTGAGGAGGATGTGTATGAATTTCTTGGAGTTGAAAATGCAATTAAGAAATTTGTCTCTTACGGCTCCACCGGGTCAGCATGTGTTGCCAGCCAACTTGATTACTGGTTGAGAAAACTTGAAATGAAGTGAAGATTACCTTAATTGTCATGAAATTCACATCGTGCTAGGGAAACCAATTCCCAAAACTTGGAATAATAACTCACTGCATTGCCAAAGATCCTGCAACACGTTATTCTGGAATCAACCAAGATGATACCTTTGAGTATTTGAAGTGTGCGAGAACATCAGTTGTTATATGCAAATTAGTCAGGGTTACTGAATAGGTAGTTTCAGAATCAAATGTGCCATGCCTTAAGTTATGAGCTTTTTGCATTTTACATTACCACCCGTTCGACTGTAATTTTCAGCGTGCCGAATGAATTTTGTGTAGCTTTTAACCAAATAAAGTTATTATCTTTAGCCACCAGACGGCAAGAGCTTTTTGCATTTTACATTACCACCCGTTCGATTTGTGATGTGCTGATTGAAAAAAAAAAGGTTAATTATATATAGTTGAGCGGAAAGGTAAATTATACCCATGATTTGCATTATTATCAGAATCATAGTCAGCATTTTTGCATAATATGCGCTCATTAAATTTACCGCTTTTATTTATATTATATTCTTGAATTATGATTTATAAGCAATAACTAAACATAAAATTGCAGGGGGGCAAAAGACAATTTAGATTTTTTTTTTTCATTTGTTCTCGTGGTTTAAATTTGGAAAGGGACAGCTTGACTTGTGTTGCAGTAATGTTAAAATGGAAAAATTACAGGTAGCTGAAGTGAGTTTGGATCATCTTCATTTTTTTTCTCTATTTCTTTTATTATTAAGTTTTGGAGAAAATAAATGTTATTATCCATAAAGTGTATATCATCTTCATTTTATTTATTTTTCTAAAAGCTTATAAAATGAAAGAAATGGAGAGGATTCATTTCCGGTGACGTGTGGCTGTATTAGCCTCTTTTTTTTTTTTTTTATCAAATATTAACCTATATTTAAGCAACCATGAATGCTGACTTATGATATAAAATGGGCCTTACTTTTGATTGTGAGATAATTTGTTATTACTTTTAGAGTTTAATTAAAATTCATTGACAGTGTTAACATTTTTTTTACAGATATTCAATAACAGATTATCATGCTAATTTGTTGATTTTTGTAATAATTATTTTATTTTAGTTACATTTGTAATAATTAATGTATAATACTTTATGTCATTTTTAATTCTTTGACAATGTAAATTATATTTATATTTTTAGTTTATGCAAATTAAACTTGTATTTTTGCTATAATGTTTTCTCTTCAAGATGAAGGATTTTAGTGTTTTAAAATTTATAATCATTTTCTCTTTAAAGAATTTTTGTTGTGTTAATAGTAAAAAATATAAATTAAAATATGCAAACATAATGGGCATATTATTTGGATGCATGTGTTAGGTGAGGCTAATTACTAATCATATAATGGATAACATTGCCATTTATGGATTACATGCTAAAAAAATTCACATTTTTGTAGTTTACTTGTAACGCCTTGAGTGCAGATTTGTCTAAGATTAGCTTTTCTAGAGGTTTCTAATTTGTTCGTATTGTATTTCTAGTCACACAAAAATAATTATTTGATCTTGTCTAATTTTTTGTTTATTTTTTCCTTTTATTTCTAATTTATCACAATATATAATGACAAGTTCTCATCATTTTCACTTTTCTTTAGATATCTTTATTTCAAGCAATTATACATTATTCTTCCCATATCATAATTAAAGTTTCACTCTTCAATTGCACATTCTTATTTTTTATTTAACTTCCTGTTGTTTATTTTATATTTTATTTTCAAAGAAATACAAAGTGTCTCTCCTTTTCCTAGTTAAAAAGTATAAGAAATGAGTCCCTATAATATATTACCTTCCGTCGAAACTAAAACTTGTGTCTTATGATATACTAAAACGTATTTCTTATAAGAAGGACAGGAGGAGTACCTTCTTTTTTTTTTAATCCTTAAAAAAATATTTTTCGAAATGATCCCAGCACTTAATTTGAGCAAACTAACAAGAACCAAAACAAAATATTTTACAGGTATCATTTAGAATAAAAAAAACAAGTAAGCCTTTAAAACATGATTAGGCCTGTAAAAAATGTGAATACAAATTAAGATATCCAGGAACAATTGGTATGTAAACCAAAATTAGGTACTTCCTAGTTCCGACACTGATTATCAAAAGATTTTTGATCATTACACTCGCCGTTTCATGCGATGGAAAGCAAATAATGAAATGCCCGTATTTCAAATATAAGGGCGTCAGAAGAGAGGGAAAACAAGAAAAGCACAAGTAACTGAGTATTAATTTATCTTTTATGAATCCTCTTATGAAACCACGCTATGGAGTTAATGAGATCCAAATCAACAACCTAAACGCACTCGACAATTCAGCATTGGCATGAATTTTCAACACCCAGGAAGAACAACGGGGAATGCTTGCAGCTGCTTATGGTATTCCCTTAAAAAAAGAGACTTCACACTCAACACTCAAGTCTTGTTAAATGAGACAGTTCTCTTGCCCGACAACAGATTTTGGCTGTCGGGTTGGATTTCTTAGACGACAAAATCCAGGTGCGTCACTAATGGATGTGGCAAATTCATTTGCATGGCCAGAATTATTCTCTGTTGTTGATTTTGTCACCTTGTCCAACCCCGTTGGATTATTTTCCTGAGTTTCAATACTGCTGCTATTTTCTGGAAAGGAAGATAATGGGTCATTGGTAATTAGCTGAATTACTGGTTTCCGCGCTTTCTTTTTCTTACCTTGCTTTTGATCATCCAATTTGGCCTGCAACAAATTGTCCCTTGGATTAGTAGTAAGCTAATTGGAAAACTGTACACATTAACAGAATTATGTGGGGTTAAATGCAGTAAGAGCTTTGGGAATGTAGAATACCATTGAGTTCTGAATGTCACGTAATGGCTTCTTTTTGGGAAACGGATTGTCCTTGCAACTAGCAGGTTTCTGAACAAGTGCACTCTGGATTAGTTTAGCACATTCAGAAGCAATCACACTTCCATCTTTGTCTTCAGCCGAAACCTCCAGAGTACATTCTGTATTACCTGATTTTAGTGGTTCACTTCCTTCTAATTGGTTTGGTTCCCTATTTGTGCACTTTAAACGTGTGCAGCCACATGATGCTCCGCAGCTCCCTCCACTGGATCGACACTTGCATTTATTAGTCTTGCACAAGGACTTCTTACTGCATGAGCAGCAAAGCCCTTCACCTGTTCTATCCCTCTTAAAACTATTCTCACTTGCACTGCTCATTTCGGGTGTATTCATTTTTATCTTGTCATTGCTCTCTTCAGAGAGAAGAGACAGACCCAGGTCTCCCTGATTAGAAGATGACAGTGTTATTTAATAATTTTTAAAAGAGAATTGTTCATACTAAATATTGTTTTAATTTTGAAACATGCTATTCCTAATACAGATCTAATTTGATGTCAATGACCCAAAACCTGCTTCTTATCCTTGAAATCAAGCTTCTCCTTCCTCGATTGTAATTCTCTAAGTAGAGAACCAAGGCTGTTCATTTGTTCCTTTAGATCTTGGATATCAGAATCTTTCTCCTGACTGTCACAGTCTTCCTCCTGTAACTGAGACCTTGAAGTAACAAAGAACAGAGTTGAAACAAAATATTAAATTAGTGAGTGGGCTATATGGTACTGCAAGCTGATAGAATTCAAGTATTCAACATTGCAAAAGGAAATTGAGTAACCGTTTTCACCCTAATTTTTCCTGCCTAAGGATCTCATTTTCTTCCTTCAGTTGTGAAATCTCTCCAGCCATCCTGGTCATGCCAAATTGTTAGAATTGGAGCACTTAATATGCATTTCACAAAAAACTATTGACAGTGTCAAGGATACTCTAGCAAGCAAGCTGTTATATTGTGTGACATAACCAAATTATACAGTTTTGTTAACATCAATCCAAAATCCTTATGTTCAATACTGCCCATGCAATGCATAAACTAATAAAACGCTCAATAGATACTGGAATGCTTGGAAAAAATGAGACATGAAAAAAGATTGTCTCACAAATCATATAATCAGAAAAATTTGAACTATTGATGCATTATTATATGGCTCAGAGAAAGAGGAAGGAGCAGCATAGAATTAGGAACATTTATTAATGGATGCTCCTCCCCCAAACTGAAATCACAAGGACTCGGTGTTGGAAAAGTGGACTGGATGAATACAATGTTAATCCCTCATCAACCAACTTGTTTCAAATTTTCAATTGGATAAAAAATCAAATGGGCAAGAAACTAATACCTCAAATCTAACAAGAGAAAAATACGGAGCCACATAATGAAATAGAAGATTAAAAAAATGGCACCTCCAACCGAGTTGCTGCGAGTCTATAATACACTTGACAACATTAAAATATATGCCAACATTAGTGTCATAGGATCAAATTCCAGGCCTGTAAAATCTGACAAACTTATGGTAGCCTTCAAGCAGTTAAATAACTTTTTTCACTGATCAACTTCTAAAAGCTACTGTTGCTCACAGTTTTTAGTGTCTCAAAGTAAACATTCCTACCATAACATGAATTATAGAAAAAGATACATTTTCACATTAGAAGAAACATACATACAAGTATATACCATTATTATTAGCTTTCAGGCAGTATTTAGTAATGAATTGTTCCAGATTAAAAGTGCATTTCATTCTTACTAAATATAAACAAATACAAGTGAGAGAAGTTAATAAAATATGAAATGAACAGAGTTGAACATTCAAAAGGCCCATGAAAAAGGGCCATAAGCATAAGCCAAGGAAGAGAAGATAGGAATGACATCAGACTTACTTTTCCATTTTGGATTCATATTGAGAACATAACTTGTGTAACTGAGTTGTGGCTTCAAGTTCTTGCTCAGCATCCTGCACCAGCCACATTTTAGTTTTGTTTTAGTATGTTAGGACAACGTATAAATTAGGCCATTGCTACAAAACAGTAATCAAACCCATTCAATATACATTTTCAATGGAAGCATCCCCTGATTAAGTTCAAACAAATAAAAAAAAAAAAAATCTGCACTAGGCCATAAACAGTACAAATTTAGAGTATCAAATCTATATGAAAATGAAGGACATATTGGTACAATCTCCAACATGGATAACATCAAATTTAGGGCATGGTGAAAATATCATTATTGATACAATCTCCAACGCAAGCCATCAGCCCATTACAGGAGAGATGCATTCAATCCTGGCTTGGCCTATCTCAATCCAATCTCGGATTTACTTTAAATTATTTAAGGTAGCTAGGTAGTTCCTATGTTAGGAGTTAGAGTTGTAATGGATAACAGATCTGAAATCTTATAAAGTTCCTCTTTCCTTGCTTCTTAGTTTGTCTAATGGCAGGAGTAAGAAGTCTTAAGAAGTCATAAGTAGTGGTAACTCAATTGAAACTTAATAACAGATCAAATAAAGACGTCGTAGTAAAGGATCTATGATCAAGATTCAACCTAAGGGAATAAGTAGGAGTCAAAAAGTCATAATTCAGCACAACTTATGAAACATATAGCAGCAATCATTCAACAGATATCCTAGAAATGGACCCATGAACAAGCTTCAGGAAAACTAGTAAAGTGGCTGTCAAATTTAAACAATACCAAAATCTTAAAAATTTAATCTACAACAGGCAATCAACAATTTTCAATTGATTTAAAATTACCTGAATTAGTTGACCATTTCTACTTCTAGCACCTACATGAGAACCAGCAGAAAAAAGTGGCAATAAAATGTAGTGGGGCAAACACAAATCAAATAAAAATTCAAATGTAACAGGTATTCAGGTTTTTTAACCAGTTGATCTATGTGATACAGCTTTTCGAGCTGTTATCATGTCTTGTAGACGTTTAGTAGCAGCAGAAGCTTCCTCTGTCTTCCGCTGTAAAACCTGATGAAAGAAATAGAGAGAAAAGTGGTCACTGTGAGAAAAACAATAGGCAGATAGCTACAACCAAAAGAAATAAAAGGACATGGAAAGCATTGAGGAAAATACAATGAACCAACCATTTTAAGCCTATCATTTGAAGCCAGCAAACTTTGGGTCTTGACTTCATTCCTCCTTCCCTCTTTCTTAAGCTAATGATACATGAACAAATATTCCATAAGATAAAAAAGCTAACAGGAAAGGATATTTATACTATATACAACAGCTAGATCTGTAAACAACAATTGCTATGTTTACCAAATATATACCTCACCGGTCTTCCACTTGAAAAACAAACAATTATTTTTATCAATGAAATCATAAATCATTCAAAATCTTAGACACAAGAGAGTGTAACTAAGTGGATACCTGAAGAACCTCTTTTTCAAGTAGGGCCTTGCATAACCGAAATTGCACAGATTCTAACTTGATCTTACATTGCAGTTGAACCTGTATATAAACACAAAAAGTTTATTTGATACCCAAAGCAAAAGAGGGACGGATAATAACTAAAACAGCACTAAAAAAAATCATCCACACAAGTAATGCTACCTTTTGAGCCTTCAAATTTTGAATCTCGAATTGCAACTTTTCAGTTGATTCATCGACTTTTTTCCTTTGAATTGAAAACTGGGACCGAGTACCAAGTTTCATCTTCAATTCAGTAACCTGCAACAGCATGATATTGAAACAAGTCACGGCCTCACCAACGAAAAAGAATCAATTTCATTCTACTGACGCCACAAACAAATGTTTACCTGATCTTCCAGCAAGTTCAGCTTCTGAAGATACTCCTTCTTAAGCTTTTCAACTCCATTCCTAGTAGCCGATGAATCACTCCCCTGTCGTTGCTGCCTTAGTTCAGCAATCTCCGTCTGCAAATCACACAGCATCCAAAGTAAGCAGCAACGACTACTTCCTCTCAATATAACAGCAGTATGCATGCAGCAATAATGATAACTGATTCATCAAAATTTTCTCACATCAACGTACTCAATCAGTGCAAAAAATCATTTGAACAATAAATTCCTAAAGCTCCAAATATTTTAAAATTAGTGAAATGCTTTTGTCCTTCTGATAGATTATTCCATTTCAAAATCCAGAACCCTAAACCTATTCTAATATAAACGCTATACCAAACTAAATAAATGCAAACACGGAATTTAAACTCGATCAACTTCTTATGAATAAATATCTACGAAATCAGATCCTATAACCGGCAAAAAATTTGATAAAACTCTAAACTAACCTTATATGCTTTATTTTCCGCCTCGAGCTCACGAATCCTGTCCTCGTAGATTTGCTTTTCGTTCGGGTCCGACGCTGAGGCATGGATTGGGCTTGATTGCTTGGATCGGCGATTCGTCTTCTTCATGATCCTCTCTTTCGAAATCGAAGTTGAGAAAGGATGAAGATTGAAAAGAAAGAGAGAAATCGAAGCAGTAATAATAATGGTTAGTGGCCAAATTGAAACCCAACGTTTATTAGGATCGAATCATATCATACACACCGCCTCGCTGCGACTATTATAACGTTACTGCGTTGAGTAAACAACCAATCACGATGTGCCACGTAAGCAACGCAATTGAAACAGTGCGGAGGGAAACGAAACCTGCTTGATTCAAATTTTCTTTGTCCGAAATCTGTATTATACCCTTTCTTACTTGCGCTATTTTCTGTAAACACCAGTATTTTGTTGAAGTACAATATGTCTTAAGAAAAAAATCTGAAAGGGGAAAATGCCTTTTAAATTAATATATTAACTACATTATTATTTTTTCTAAAATGATGAATATCTTGTCTTAGTATGGTATAGTACTATTACTATAGTGTATAATTAATATATTTTCCATGAATGTGATGTAGTGATGAGGTAAATTTTTATTAAATCTTTTGAAATAACTCATTTAGGTTACACACACAAAAACTCCCATCTTTTTTATAATAAAAAATTAAAAAGACTTGAAAATCCATTCCTTCTCTTTTTTTTTTTCTTTAAAGTAGAAAGTCGATTTCTTTTTTCATTTCATATTCATCTTCATCTTTTCTTCCTCTCCTTGTTTTATTCTTTCCATTGTCCTAAAACTCATCAATCTCCTTGCACACATGAGTTACACAAGCACAAAGAAGGTGCTTTGAGTTGAAAGAAGTAACATTTATCTCTTTAAAAATCTATTTGAAGATTAATGAGATGTCGAGTTGGGTCAAATTGATTCATTATTCTATTTTTACTAAATTTATATAAATTTTTAAAAATTAAAATAATAACGGATTTAAATAGGCCTCTTAAATTTAGGTTTATATTTTATTGAGTTTAATTTAACTTGTTGGACCCATTGAACTAAGTTATATTGGCTATTTTTTTTAGGCCAAATTTTTTAAGTCCAATTGTCAAGTTTATCTTGTTTTGCTAGCTCTAATATTAGCTGATTCACACACATTCAACTACTTTTATATGAAGAGCATGTTTATGTTTAAAATAGTTAAAATTTTAAGATTTCAACTGTGTTTTTAGAGGGGAATTGTTTGAGAGAGTTTTCTTTTCTTTTTTTTTTTTTTAATTTTAGGTTCAATGATACTTTTGGTTTTTAATTTAAATTATGTGTGATTTTGATTCTTCAATTTTTAAAACCAATAATTTTCTTGATTTTTTAATTTAAACAAATTCAATTTCTTCATTATTATTTTTATTTAAACCCCTAGTATTATCATTTTTCTACTTAATGTTTTCACGATTGTTCTCAATTAAAATCTCTTAAAACTTTTGGTAAAAGCTCATTAATGAAAATATTAAATTTCACTAAAAATATGTTAAAAAAACACATAATTTTCCCTCCTTAAATGGTTTTTTACAAATTTGTTTAAAGTTTTTCAAATTTCTATAAATTTCCAAGTTCTAAACTTTAAAAGTCTTTTCATATCCAAAATCAATATATGTCATTCCGAAGTGATCTATTAATCTGCTAATAAGTCGTTTAATGGCAGTTCCACCTATTACTTTATTGTGAAAGACTAAATTGGCCCGTTCTGCCATAAGTACCTCCATATTTCACTTCAGTGGGATTCGGTTCAACAATGGGTTTGAGTCAATGATTGGAAATCATAAAATCTCAAATGCTTGATAAAAATGAAATAAAAAAATACTTGATAGGTAAAAAATGGGGAACCAATTTTATTTGATTTTGTATATATAACTAGGAGGTGTGATTCCCCTCTCACTCTATGTTCAAGCCAGCGATTGAATCTTAGACTTTGATTAAGTGATTTAAGTGTCAAACTACTTGTTTTTACAATTTTTGGTAAATTTATTTAATTTTAAAAATTAAGAGACTTAACTGACTCAAAAGAGGCTTAGGAGATTAAAATGTATATAATCAAAATTAAAAAGGTTGAAATTATAGTTAAACCTTAATTTTGTAATCAACATTTATAAGTGTACTTTATATTCTAAAATGTATTTCTCGCTTTAAAAGAGACAAATCCTAATTTTAAAGGATGAAATTGGTTCTAATAACATTTTAACCATTTATAAGTGTATTTGTTAAGTCAATTTCAATTAATTTATTTAAGAAACTTATAAGCTTGTCTAACTAAAATAAAGTATTTTCTGTAAAAAAAAAAACTAAAATAAAAGTATTTAGTAACAAATTTACCTCACTAACTTATAATATTTTTTCATGTTACTTGAGTATTTATAGCTTATAACTTATTGTTACTTTCTTTTCTATAAATTATTACTCTTAACACTTAAACAAAATCCCTCATTATTACTTTATTTAATAGTATACTATTTATTTTAATAAAATTTATCTTTTATATCACGTTATTATTTTAAAATTGTTTCGGTATTCATACAATTTATTTTAAATTTTTATACAAAAATATTTTATTTTTTTAGAAGAAATTAAAATATTTTATATTTTTTAAATAAAAACCTAAAACTATAATTATCCTAATTTTTTGTGGATGTGAATTGTGAGAATCTTTTGCCGTGAATAGGATAGTAGTATTAATTTACAGCATTGTACAATGTCCATGTATATTCTAACCCGTTTAATATTCAACAAAAAAGAAAATAAAAAATCTAACCCGTCTAAAGCACACCCAAACTATCATTGAACTAAATCTCTTTGTGAATGCAAGTAAGGAGTAGGTGGAAACTTTTGATCCGACTTCAATGGACAACAATGACACCTCATTGTATCACTACAAGGTTTAATGATCTGATATTTGACTCACTCATTTTAGTTCAAATTTCAAGACTTCAAATACTTGGTCCCTTTCTTGATGTTTAACTACTACATCCCCACAATTATGACTTATGAGATACCCTTTTCGGTTTTGATGTGTGTGCATGCTAAAAAGCTCAATTTACTCTCTTGCTTTCATGCCATGAAAATGGTGCGTAGCTTTACGCTTAATTAGTTTTCTCTGCAGGTTCATTTAGAAAGTAAAAGTTTCCGTGTGTCAAGGGCTCCAAGCATTCCTTATGAGCAATAATGAACTAGTACAAAATAAAAGGCAACCTTGATAGCAAAATATTGCTGCTTTTTTGGGAAATCAGAACCCCAAACTTTTCATGAGATGTAAAATTAAATCATTTTATTCTGTGGATTCGTTCCATTTCCATGAAAGAGGTTTGCCAAACTCATTGTGGTGAGTTACAAATCAACTTAAAGTTGGAGTGAGTGCATGTAAATGTAATGAATGAACAGAAAACAAACAGGATTGCCTTGAGACAAAATCTTTAAGGCAGAAAAGGCCAAAATGTATACTATATAGAGGGTATGGTGCTAAGAAAAAATGAGACTATAATTGCAAGGAGACAAAAACATCTCCATAGGTTAATTAAAAAATTGGCTTAAAAAATAATGCAGCTATTGCTATATATAAGAGAAGCATATCTTCATTCTTCCTACCTACCACACAGCTTCCGATCATTTTGCTTGTAGAACATGGCCATTGATGACTACATATAAAGATTTTCAAAAAGTTTTGTGGAAAAAAAAAAAAAAAACCAGTCCTTGTCACCCCACATGTAAGACTAGGCCTACAGGAATAGGTTTACCAAAGTTAGTTGTCTGCAATAACGTTGTAAGGGCAATTTTCTTATTAAAACTCCCCCGCGTTAATAATGCATTGAATTTCATGAAACAAAATCTAATCCATTTTGAGATATGTTGAATCAACTCTTTGTCAATCTCCTATTTACCAAAAAAATCTTTGTCAATATCCTGATAATTAGTTTTCCACCTTGCACTTCCAAAGTCTACTGATATTTCAAGGAACATAGTATACAGTATTTATTTAAGTTTTTAAAAACTGGTCTCCGACCATAATTTCGGCTGCAACATTAAGATTTTTAGGATGTCCACAATCGCAATGCAATTGCAATTGTGACCATATTTATCTACAATTTTCTACAATATCAAATAATGTAATGAAATAGCAATTGCGACTGCAATTTAAAACCTCGTTTATAATAGTGTTTCATTTTGGTGAATGTCTACTTGACCCTTTATTCTAGGAATCTAAAGTTAAACTCATGTGCTGTCACATGGAAGGGAGTTAAAGAAACAGGAGAAAAGGCTTGAATGAAATCAATACGTGGTTAATACAGAATCTTAAAGTGAAACAAAAATAGATGGGAAGTGACACATGCCAAGAGAGAGCACAGAAAGAGGGGAGCATCCTCTTTCATTGGTCAATTTCTTTTACTGTCATTCAGGAAAGACAAATCCATAAGATTCCTCATTGCCTTCTCTTTGTGCCTTTGTGGAAACTCACCCTTCCTTCAACAATGGAAACTTTTTCTGCACTTTCATTTTCATCTTGGACAGAGAGAGGGCTTGGAGAGGTATAGCAGTGTCAATAAAAGAGAAAACAACACTTGAAACAAACTAGTACTTTTGTCATTCTGCAAAGCACCATTAGAACTTTGGGCCACTGCAACCCTTTGGAGAAGAAATTGCCAGTGATAACTAATGTTCATGCAAATAGGTAAAATTATCATAAACCCTCTTCTGAAGGGTGTGGCTGTAATTTGACGCCTAGACAAGACTTGAAAAAAAAAATTAATTAAACTCTCCCCATCCTTAACGTCAATGTTGTTGGAGTGCTATCCGGCAATGAAAACCACCTTAAGCACCCCATTCCACAAATCATTAAAGTAAGATGATGATTGATTATGAGTGTCCATCTTCAACTATACATAAATGCTTCCTAGCTTATGTCAAAAAACCTACTACACCTTCATCTCTCTATCTCTTCTTTTTCTTCCACTATAACACACGCACTCTCACAAATTAATTCAGACAGATAGACACCAATGTCAACACTGAACCGTCTTTTTGATCTTCCTGAACAGATATGTTACATACAATGTGGATTCTGTAACACTATTTTAATGGTAATGAACTCTTTGCTCATTTTAACTGCACTTCAAGAGTTCGTGTGGTTATATTTCTAACTGCACTTGTTTGAGTTCATGTGGTTTCTATTTTTTAATTCCACTTTCCGTATTTCATTTTTTTTTTCTGTTTTCAATTCAACTGTGAGATGCAGGTAAGTGTTCCTTGCAGCAGTTTGTCAATGGTGGTGACAGTAAGATGCGGGCACTGCACAAACCTCCTTTCTGTTAATATGTTGAAAGCTTCTTTTATCCCTTTCCACCTCTTAGCATCTCTTAGTCATCTTGAGGTGATAAGTTATTACCTTTCAATTTCTATGTTTATTTCCTTTGTGTTGTTCAAGTGAGTCCAATGACCCACATACTTATTTTTAGTTAGTTTATTTTTAATTTTATCTAAAAATGTTAATGGTTAGTTTTTATTAATAGGAGGGATCGAATCTGCCACATTTTCCTCTTTCTTGTCTCTCTTAACCACTCAATCAACCTTATATCTCCTTATTTTTAATCAGGTAGCTAGGTGTTTTTATCATTTATTGGATTTTTAACTCAAAATGCATTTGTGATTGTCTCCGCTCTCCAGCCAAAAGAAAGTAGTCCAGAAGAAGATGCTAACAAGACTTTGAACAGCCGCAGTGCATCCATGATGATCTATTCTGATTGTGAGGAAGAGGACATAATTCCAATGAGTCATCATGTTGTGAATAAACGTATGAAAGGCAATAGTTACTTTAAGAATGAGATGAGTTATTATTGAGTTTGAAGCAAGTTTTGTGCACTCATAAGCTTCCTCATAAATTTGTTTTTTTTATGCATGGATTGTATACAGCCCCAGAGAAAAGACAGCGAACACCATCAGCTTATAACTGCTTCATCAAGTAATGATTCAATAAACAGGATTGTATAGAACTGGTTAAACTTAAAACTTTGAATTTTAATGAGTATTAGTTTAATGCAGGGAGGAGATTAAAAGGCTAAAGGCTGAAAATCCTGAAATGGCGCACAAGGAAGCTTTTAGTACAGCTGCAAAAAATGTAAGGTCCAACTTTTTAAGTTATTAATTAAACTCATTTGCAAATTAGGAAGTCTTTAAATTTGGATACAAGCTTAGAAATGTTCTTAAGAATTTTTCTATTAAAAAAAAGTTTTATATTTTTAAGAAAAGAGTTCTCAAAAGTAATTCTGATTTATATCCAAACATATCCAAAAGATACTTTTCTTACTTTATCTTGAAAATATTTGTCATTTTCAGTGGGCCAATTTTCCCCAAACTCAGTGGTGCAAAGGAGATGAAGAGAGCTGTAGCCAGACAGAACAACATGTGGATCTTGACTCACTAGTGGACCCTGCTGATGCTGAGGTAAAAGCATAATTATTTGAAAAACTCGGCAATTTCTTCATTTAAGACAGAAGGTTATCTTATAACACACAAAAATTACTTTAGCTGATTAAAACTTGTTATTAGTAGGAGATTCTTTGTTTTGGCACAAGGATTCAGATATTTTTTTGGGTCGGGGCTAAAAATAGTTTAATATTTTCTCAAACCAAAAATTATATAAGATTTATTAAAAATGGTAATAAGAAATTAAAAATAATTAAATTTAAAAGGATAAGTGAGTAAAATTAATATCAATTTATTCTCCCTTTTATCTTTTATAACTATTTATATTCATCTTATTACAAAAATTATCTTGTGAAGATAATATCTATTTTTTTATGAGGGCAAAAAAATATTTTTTAATATATTCAAGTAAAAAAATTTACTTTTGTGAGAGCAATTTTCCCTATTACATATAATGTACAGCCGCCATTGTTTGACACTGTGTGCATCTATCTTTAGTATTGCATGTCCCTTTCTTTATATCACAGGAAAAATAGAAGTAAGCTTGCTTCATTCATTCAATGGCCAAGACTTATCCTCATGGTCATTGCCAATCAATGTGACATTGAGACATTAAACCATTATTAGAAATCATTGTAGATTCTCAAAAAATTATAAATTTAAAATCAGTATTTGATGTTGATTAGTATTGCATGTCCCTTTCTTTTATATCACAAGAAAAATAGAAGTAGGCTTCATTCATTAAACCATAGAAATTATTGTAGATTCTCAAAAAATTATAATCAGTATTTAATGTTGATTAACATGGTGTTCTCAAAAAATGTAGAGCTCCCATTAAAGATTTACTACGTGCTAGAATAATGAGACAAGATGAAATTTGACAAAGAGGACCTAAAGTAGCAATGACACTAAAAGTAAATAAGACAACACGGTAACACTAACACAAAATTACAATCTTGGATTCTTGTAATGTAATGTCTATAGCTAGTCAATTTCCTGGCACTGTCCTTCATTTGTGTCAACTTTTCTGGAGTAATGTAGATGTACTTCCCTTACTACTTTAAGCCTACTCTTCTTTCTATAGTAATTCACCATTGTAATGAGTGTGTCACTTCATGTGTAAAACTTTTTTCAGGTCAATGAAGAAGGTCAAGGTTTCCGCGGAAGAAAGGTGCCAAGAAATTCCATCTTGGAAAGGACACAGTGTGAATGAAGAAAGCTCAGCTTATGTGACATAACAAGCTATTACTGTTTTCTGTCTTTATGGTTGCCACTAAATCATTTACCGAATTAAGAAAAGATGCTCTTGGTAATGAAAAAGAATTAAGTAGGGTTGAGACTTGAGAGCTTGCAATTTGAGACTTTAGGAAGTGCTTTACAATTGATACTTTTATCTGACACCTTTCCTTTCCAGCATACCAGTTCCTTTAAATAGTCTTCAGGACCACAAATGCTTTTTCTTTTGTTTTTATGTTTTTGGCTTTCATAAATGTTCATTTGTTAAGTGTTCCTTGATGTTAATTCTCAAACTCTGTGCATGATATTAAGGGCAAGGTAACCGATGATGGCTACAGATTTTCGTGATAGATAAACATGCATCCCATCATATTACTACAAAATCCGATTTTCTTGTGATTTTAATTCCCTCGAAATTAGGTTCAATCTACTCCTAATTATTAATTTAGGAGTAAGATTATCTTTATCTGTAGTCCCTAGTCACGTAATAGTACACAAAATGCGTTTGGGACAAGTGGACTAGCAATCAATGCATTTGGGATATCAGTTGAAATTTAAAATAAAATAAAAAATCAAATATGTTCATGCATATGAAAATTTAAGACTTTCTATTATAAATTATGTTCAATGATATGTTACATCAACAACTTTGAGTTGGGAATTTAAGGCTTATAATTTATGGGATATCAATTGAAATTTGTAAAAAATAAAAATTCTTTTATTCAAATTTCTCAACAACTTTTCCTTTCAGCTTTTTCCTCAACAACTTCATACAATACCTTTTTTGGTAATTTATTATGCAAATGAAAACTATCTAATCATATTAGTTTGAGAATAAAACCCATATATTTAATGAAAGTCACATAAACTTCATCCGATGAAAATATATAAAAAGGAATGTGTTACTCAAATTTCCAAGAATGCGTTACTCAAATTTCCAAGAATGTGAAGATGGTATTTTAACAGGGAGAAACTAGTGTAAAACACGAAAGGACAATAAACCAAAAGTGGGGAATAACCGTGAATTTTTATGTGCCAATTGAACAGTATAAAATTTCTAACTTGTATGCAACACTTTTTAGGCTTTAGAAATCAGTGTTGCAATGATGGATGGCGTAATAATGAAATATGGCAACAGGCTAAAATTCCATTACAGCCTGACACCGCCATAGCAGGCCTCCCTTCACAAATTGCCTATGGCAGTTGGCAAAAAATCTGCCATGCCGAGTCATAGTAAATCCTCCTATTACCTTTTATGGTAAATATTGAATGAAAAGTAAAAACATTTATTTATTGTCTTGGAAGTATAAAACATATTTAAAACTTACCATAGTAAGTAGGAGGAGGATTTGTAGGAAATTATAGTAGAAGGAATGAGAATTATTCATATGCATTGTACAGTTTAAATTACAACATGCAGAGTAAGTCAGGTAGCAATATTCCTAATATAAATTACGGACATGCATTGGTGTCAATTTGACATTCTAAAACAATCATATTTTTAAAAATACCAGTCAAATTCTTCTAAAGTTTGGTCCGTCATATCATACCATTATATGAGATATTAACATAAGTTGTGTCTTTTCATAGCTCATCAGAACTGATAACAAACACACTTGACCTGAACCAGCACACAAACATGACCTGCGTGTACCAAAGCAATTCATAAAAGAAAATAAAAATTGATGCATTGCCATAGGGCATTGCAACAGAAGCATCTTGGTCATCTGTTATTCCTCAAGCCTTCTTCTTAATTGAGATCAGACTTGTCCAAAGCTGCAACCAAAAGTATAATTAGTTAAGACATAATGATAGTAGAAAATTCACGCAGAAAAACAACAATAGAGAGAACAAAAATTACTATTGTAATTGAGCAACTTCTCAATGAGATCAACGTGGGTCATAAGCATGCGCCTACAACAATACCGAACCAGTCCCAATGCATCCAGTGCATCTCTGGAATCCATCATTATGTTAATACACCAATATTAAAACTGATATTAGGGAATCAAGTATATACACAAAATAGTAGCCTATATCCCATAAGAATTGAAACATTTTGATTAATCTTAAAAAATAATTGAAAAAAGAAACCAAAAGAGACAGAGAGAGGGTTTAGGGTACGGACCCTTCACTGTAATCTGCCTGGAGAAGGTCCAAATAGGTATCCCATTTGTTTCCAATTACCTAAATCGGAGAAAAGGAATGAAATTGAGCACTAATTCAGCAAAACCCTAAAAGTGTAAAAGAGGCCCAAACTTATTTATTTATAATTCAGCGCGAATTGAGTGAAACGAGGAAGAAAGAGAGTAAATGGGAATACCTTTCCACAGGTAAAACAACGAACGGGGATGATCATCTTCTTCCTCTTCTCAGCTCAGTACTCACAACAAAACCACGCCCTTCTTTATATTGTTTTTTAAGATGTAACAAAAGAATTAACAGAGAATGAGAAGAAGAAAGAAGCGAAGAAAAATGACGAAATAGAAAGAGGAAAACCGAACTCACTCTAATAAATGTGCTTGCGGCCGTTGAGGCTATTTCATGAACAAACCGGTTTTGAAGATCTATGCTACTCACAACTAAATGGGCCGTTTCATGACCCCAGGGAAGCCCACAGAAGGCAGCTTAGCTTATATGGACTCTTCTGTTTCATAAGGTTCTCAAATCACGCAAATTTTTCCATCTTATATTTACGTGACTATAGAACAAAAATTATGGTTGTATTTTATTGATTATAGGAATGCTTTTATTTCAAATATTAAACTTTAAAAACTTTTTAATAATATATATATGTGCATATATTACTAGTTTCATACTTATTTAAATATAAAATCTTCTAAATTTTTTACGTATATTCTTACTGTCAATATATATATGAATTTTTAAAGTAGAATATGATTACTTTTTATAGTTTTTTTAGTATAAAATTATAAATTATAATTTTTTTTAATATATAGAAATTACACAGTTTAACGAATAACTTACCATTTCACCAATGACCTATTAACCTAAAGGGAGACATTCTTCAGCTTGAGTATGATATTATTTATTTTGTACTTATTTCATTTCATTTAACATAATTAAATTGAATGTTAATTGCTAAAATCTATTTTATATATAAAAAATTATCTGGAGAAATTGAATACAATACATAACCAAAGGTGACAATCAACTAAATTATATTCTTTTTACAAGTTACACACTTTACTCAACCAATTGAATTAGATTATCTTAATTCTATATTTTAAAAAGAGTCTCAAATGATCTATTATGCGTATAAATCATGTCTTTAAAAAAATCATATAAATCATCAAGAAACTAATTTAATTTAACGTTATTTGTATGCTTTTAGCAAGTGTTAAGATGTCATTAATGCTTTCATCCACACAATTCGGGGGGGAACAGTTCGTGCAGATACAGTTTTGATCATTTACCCTTGCAAACTGGCCAAACATCATAGCAAAAGTTATTTACATATATATATCAAGCTGCAGATTATGACCAGGTAAGAGTTATTTACAAAAATGAAATAGGGTGATTTAAACTAAACAACCATTAGTTTGTGTATGATAACGATTTTTAAGTTTGCTGCTGTCTTGAGGCAACCGTAACCAGAAGAACGAAAAAGAACTAATTTATTTACATAGTTGCCGCCAATGTCACTAAGTGGCCTTCAGGATATTAGTTCAGAAATCAAAAGTCCATACAGCTGCAGTGGGGTCTCTGATTGTGGAGTTCCAAGAGAAGATAAAACCACATACGTTATAAGCTTCTTAGAAGCCTAAAAGACAGCATGAGATGCTGGAAACAAGAGAGAGAATGTGAAAAAGAATAACTTTCATTTCAAGTTGTCTATCATGCAGAGGTTTTCAGCAGATAAAATCGTTCTGTTCGACAGAAAATGCTGCAGATTCAGCAAAAGGAATGAAAAATGCAGGTACTATGATGTTCCATTTTTAAGAGCCAAGGGCAGGTGCTCTGGAGCGGTTATGATTTTATTTGAAAGCTTAAAAGTCATTCTCACAAAATTGTATTTGCAAAAAAAAAAAAAAAAAATCAAAACTTAGTTGTATGGTAAAACCTATCTCAGTCAAAATACAAATTGGGTGGTTCTACCTGTTTTTACTCAGAACAGAATTAAAAATTACCTGGTTAATTACTTGGTGCAATAACACCCTATAAATATTGGGGTTACCGCCAATATTGAGCCCAACGATGGATAGTCTCAACCATCTGAGGGAATAATGCACTCACACTCTCATTGATAAGATCCTGGAAGAAATGTATACTGGCTTCATCATCCAAGTCCAACCGAAACTTTTCCTGAAGCTGCACAGCCACAATGCCTTGGTATAAGAACAAATGAACAGTTTTCACCTATTTATTGAAACACAAGGGAACTTACCTTAAGAATCCCCTTTTCAGGATCAGAAGCTATATCAGGAATATTGGAACCCGCCATTAAGTAAAATAGATTTAAAATTAGGTTACTGGATTTGCGAAGAATGTTGTATGCTTCACAACAATAGGACTTGAACCTTGTATAATATTGGCTGCATAGGGACAACGAAATCAATCACTATTTCACAATTTAAGCTACAGATCGTACAACCACCGTCTTGAATCTAAAGTGAATCATCTAATGAGAACTGTACCTTTCAGCTCCACCCATAGCCTCAACCATTTCCTTGCAAAGCTTCATTGGTGGTGGAAATGGCTTAGGATCTCGCCCAAGAATAAAACCAAAATCAACATGGAAAAGACCTCCGTCATTTCTAAGGAGGAGATTGTCTAAGTGCCTGCCAAAGAAAAAAAAAAAAAAAAAGACACTCTAAATATGGACAAAATATAAATTCAATGAACAATTTCACATTTCTACAGTCTACGTGTGTGCTTGGGAGCATTTGAAAATTTGGTTTTGAATTTTTTTTTTTATCAGCGAAAATTTGGTTTTGAATGAAAGTGGTTAAAATTGGTTTTGACTGAAGTGCTTTATGTTTAGATGTTTTTATTCTAAAAACAATTAGTAAAATTTAATATAATTTTTACAAAAAAGTATCTATAGGTTTTTAACATGGAACCAAACATGTGAATATTTATCTAAAATCACATTGGTATGTATTTCAACATAGTTTTGGATAATCCAACGTGTGAATTATATGTTTGGTTCCATGTGAGTTATATGCAGTATAAATTCAAAAATTCAAGACAGTTAAGTTAGACAAATGTCAGCAACACTTAATAACCAAATATTAAGATTAACTTTCGTTTAGAAATTGGTTGAGAGCCTAGTTCATTTATTTTCAACCTCCTTTCTTCCCCCTTTTAGCCTTCATCTTCTTTAATTGATGGAATGAGTGGGGAGTTGTTCAATAGAAACCTAGATTGTCAATAGCACACTATAATGGCAGATCAGCCAATGGCCACTGTATAAGCAATGTAGCATCGTGGTTTAAAACCCTCTGCCTCCTACGTGTAACACAGTCTCCTGATGTGTGTTTTCCAGCTCTGTGTTTTCTGGCCAGCATGTGGCAGTTTCTGGTGAACCCAGTCTCTATTGTTTATTAGATATAAAATGACATGTTACAAATAAAATCAACAATCACCTGTCTCCGATACCAAGTATATATGTTATAACAGAGTAGCCAGCACAGCTTTTTATAAATGTTTCAAGGCAGGTGGCTGTAATTCCAAAAGGTCCATGGTCATCAGGATGAAACTTTTGCAAATAGCTTATGATGCTCCGATTCTCTGATAAAATCTAGACATGAAAAAATTATATGTAAGTCTTTTTTTGGTGAAAAGATTATATATTAGTCTACCAATTGCAAGATTGTGTATCCTACAATACAACCAAGATCATAGTTTACTAACTGTCAAAAAATAAAGAGTTAAGTATACAATTTATTATTTATATATGCAATTAATAAATTTCAATAGCAAATATCAAAGGAACCACATAAAGCAATTAGCAACCTGACAGGCATTTGAATTCCTATTGTGAACAATTTTGAAAAACACTATCTGAAGAAATAAAATAGAAAAATATTTCACAAAAATATTAGCAACTAAACATATAAACTTAGACAAAAAATTTGCTTATACATAAGTCAAGTGCGCATGCTAAAACACAGCAACAACATTCCAGATATTTTAAATATTTTCTACTGTCATGATGCTTAAAGATAATACCAAATATTTTCTACTGTCATGATGCTTAAATATTTTAATCATTTTTAACTCCTTCAACTGATAATACCAAATTATTCACAATGTGCCAGCAGATACGAAAGTAAAGACAAAACAAGATTCATAAAACTTAGACCAAAGCATTAGATTAATAAGCCTTTGTTAGTTAACAAAGGTAAGTATGTTATAACTTTGTGTTGAAAAAATCAAGATGGGTCAAAATTAAACTCTCACTATAAATCAATTTAGAATAAACCTTCAGTCACAAAAAGAAACATTGACTACATGCTAATACAAGAAACAGCTTTTAAAAAAAGTATATCAGCATACCTGTGCCAATGAGTGGGATGGAATAAATTCCAACATGCCTTCATCTTGTCCAGTTGCTAACACCTTGTATGGTGTTAGGTGTAGATCAAGATTTTCTAACTTAAGCAATCGATCCATTAGTGATACCATTTGAACAACCTACATAAGACCAACATTTATGTAATTGAACTCGTGTCTTCTAAATATCCATCAGGAGTGTGTGTGTGAGCAAATGGACAGGCATGTGTTTTTTGGTGCATCAATGCACACATGTACAGGTATTCATTTGCATGCATAACAGGGTGACAGAAGAAGGATCGGTAGGAATACCAACTGGTCCTGCCGAATATCGTCGCCCTTTTTAAATATGATTTTACAAGTTCCACCATTTGCTGCTCTAAAAGTAAGGCGCAAAGGATGCAATGCACTTTTAAATATTGATGACTCTGAAGGTACAATTCCAGTAATGAGGACACCTGGTGCCAAAGGTGATCGTATTGGCTACAAGTGAAACATAGCAACAATAAGCATACAGTTGAAGAACCTTCTAAGAATTCGCTAGATATAATTGTTGGAAATAAATAGTTTCTTCAAGATGCATCATTAATTAAAGTAAAAGGGCAAATAAAAAGAACAATAAACTATACTACAGCTGCATGTGAGATTGATACCTCATCAAAATAGGTAAGTTCACTAAGAAGACCAGAAAGTAGTTGTCTAAGTTTTTCAATCTTCTTCTGTGTATTACCACGAACATTCCTTACTTCTCTAGTGATTGAACACAACTGAGCAGTCAGTTCTGTCTGGCGTACCAAACTCTGCCACTGTTTAAACCCATCTTCCTCTCCATTAACACCAGCTGTCATCTGAATGAATTCCAGAATGAATTAATCCAACTAGCTCTATAGTTTCTATAACGTTAAATTTATTAATGAACTTAATATGTTGGAAGACTTTTGTCAGTTAGATTCCTTTATCAAAAATTTCTTGCATGATGTAGGATAAAAAAAATTATGCCACACAAATGAAATCATTATGCATAATTAAATATGCCAGCTTACACCTGCAATTCTTTTATTCAAGAATAAAATTATTACATCGTCTACTATAGATCTAGTAGGCTTCTTCAAGCTTTACATTATGGAAACATAAATTATTAAAGAAATCTACTTACTCATAGAGGGAGGCAAATTTCAAATACGGTGAAATATGGAAAGATTTTCTAATGTAGGAGTACAGTTACCAATGATGCAGAAATGGATTCGGTATTAGGCTAAATAATGAAAAAATAAAATGTATAGCATCTCGAAAAACTTTTTCAAATGTAGAGAACTAAGAAAAGAGACAAAAGTATTTATCACAACAATAAGCATCACAGAAGCAGAACTTACTGAGCAAATGCTCAGGTATTAAGAAATATGAGTTCAAACCTTCATCATATTCTCCTCCAGAATCTCATAAGTGCAGTAAAATCGCTTGGCATATGCAGGATCATAAAGTTCAACAGCCACATACCAGCGAAGAAAGCTTGCCAATTCAATATTGCGTAAAGCTGTCAAAATTTAGGTTTCTTTCAGAAAAGAGCCAAATATAAATAGAATCAGCACCTGAAATAGCTCTTAAACTCATGCACATACCACGCTGGACAAGGAAATGAGAAAGGCGAGATTTGTCAGAACGCTCAAACCGAAGAGCCTGAACCAATTGAAGCAAATAACACTGAAGCTCTTCATCATCAGCTCTTTCAAGAACACTAACTGCATAAGCACGGACCTGGAATGGAGCAGTTGAGAAACGGCCTTGAAAGATGTATAAATTTCTCCTATTGAGTAAAAAATAATAATTGCAATATTAAGTGATACATGTGCAATGGCATCTTTGCTCCTACATTTGCCTTTCTTTGGTGTTCAACTCATGGCTGTATCAGGGGAACCAAATTTTCTGATATACTACGATTGGGGTGGTTTACTATATTCATTTGTTCTCTGTTAAATCCAGTTTTGTCTGTTGTGGAAGATATATTATTCTCTCCCGTAGTCCCTAGTTGAAATTTTCCACTTTTCTATCAGATAATTCTTTTTACTATTTCTTTTTCAAACTAACAAGTAATATGTATAGGAAAACTAGAAAGAAACTTTCTTAGTTCTTACCAATATGTCAGTTGATAATGAAGTGCATGCTCATGTGATTAATGTGTCAAGGGCATTAAATATATGATTAATGCGTAGAGTGTTCTCTGTGTTGGTGCCGAGCAATCACACAACAATCGAGAAAACAGAAAGAGAGAAAGGGAAGAAAAATAACACACAGGGTTTACCCTGGTTCACCCAATGTGGACTGCATCCAGCTTTTCTCTATATTCTCCTCACACACTCGTTACAATGCACTCAAATTACAAGGAAATACATATGCTTAGAAACCCTAAGCAGTGTAGCTATTCATGGGCTCAAGCCCAAACTTCAAATAATAAGCCCCAAGCCCATAACAGTACCAGGCCTCGAAAAGCTTTGGGGACGCTGCCCCCTGCACCCCCGCTGGGACGGCTCCCCCGAGCCCCCCCGCCCGCTCACCGGGAAGCAGGACCCCTGCTTGCGAATGGCTTATATTCTGAAGACGAATTATGAGTCATACCCAACACTCTCCACTATATTGCACTACATTGTACTGCAAACCTAATTAATATAAACACAAAGACCTACACCCATATTGGGTAGATTTTCCAAAAATATCTCTGCAAAATTACCTCTTCACTTTCAAAAACAGGCGACAAAAGTTCCAGTGCATCACAAACATCAATCATTTCCCACTTGCCCATCAATTCTAATGCTTGTTTGGCTTCCTGGAGAAAAACAGCATTGGACAATGATAATTTCTACCAGTGTTTTTTTAGCAATAAGAATTCAAGAAAAAAAAAATATAGAAGAGATAAGAAGATAATTATTCAAGAAACAAAAAATCAAATACCAATTAAAAAAACTAAAGTGAAGTTTTTTCCCCATATCCCACTAGTTGGATTCGGCTACATGAAAGAAATGGCACTGTTGTGTTACAGCAAAAGCCACTACAGAGGCCATTTAGACCTAATTCCTTTTTAATGTTTTCACTTAAGACCACTTTTACATTTATGTACCAGACCTATAGCATACCTGAAATCATATATAATATCCACTACTAGTTTCCAAGATAATAAAGGCCAACCTGAACATCACTCCATTCAACACAACGCAGGAACTTTGTAAGAGCCCTCTTTTCAGACATCAAAGAGAAGCGGAATTTCCACAAGAGCTGCCTCTCATCTCCACTCAAAGTCCTTGTTGGTGGATATTTTAGTATTATCTGAATGGACCTTGACATAAAGGAGCAAATAAAACAGTTGAAGTGTTAAACAATCATTTATATCTTAAAAAAGATAAAGAAGCACAACATTATTATTATAGAGGGAAGAAAACATTGTTCATAACAGAACCAAAGAGAAAACTAACTAGAAAAAAAGAAAAAAAAAAAAAAGTTCTGTCAAAAGAGCTACTAGTAACACTTGATAAAATTTTCCAGTCTTTGCAGCTAAGATAAACAACAATGCAATCCCAAAATTTTCATCAACTGATATTTTGATGGTTTATTTGCTTTCATTTATCTCAAAGAAAATGGTCTAAATCCCTTCAAAAAGTAAGGACAACGTGGTCCTAAAGTAAATACATTACTTCAATTATTTCACATTAATAAATTTTCCTTCGCAAAATCATTTAGTTTAGAACCACCTGCCATTAAAAGGTGGCAATCTAAGAAGTATGGTCGTTGACACTGACATTGTTACTCTTTGAAGTGTAAACGTGTATTTTGAAGTGTTGCATTAACTCTGGTATGAACATATCCCCTTTCTTAAAGTTTACACTCTTCATAGGTGGAAATGAAACTTCATTAACATGTTAATTTGTTCACTTCTCCTTTGATTATATATGTCACTGAGCAAATTAACCATTTCAAGTACTGAAGAGGTAATCATTCCTACTAATCTGATCATAGATATAACAAGGAAATTATATTTAGACACACAAGCTTAAGCTTACTTTCTCTCATTTGAGCTTGGCTTCAGATCTCTGTCTATGACACCACGGGTCAAACTCCTGGCCAGCTTTAACTGTTTGTGCTCAGAGGGATTTATCTTTCCCACTTCTGGATCCCAGACAACAACAATATCATTGGTGGAGGCTATAGGTGATGGAAACAAGAAATTTGCACCTGATTCCTACATTTTCTAACAAATATGAGTTAATGCACATGTAGGATCTGTATCAGAATCTATAATATTATTGAAGAAGAAAAAAAACTGCATCAATAACTTCAGGGGTTGCTTCGTAAAGGTAAACTGGCAACTTCACACCAGTATGCAGGGTAAGATACCTCAATAACTTAGATGGTATATGCATGAAATGTTAATAGTCTTAGTCAGAAATGTAGGATGCTTGCGAACCCAAGAGGCCAAGATTACATTCTAGGAATCCCATGTACATTTGAATTTACTTTAAATTGTTAAACTTAATATAATCATCGTAAATACAAAAGCATTTGATGCAGGAATATATCACATACTAGGAGTGGGAAACCAGTACATCATTTTAACATTTTGCAGAATTTTTTTGTTATTTGACCAAATATCCCCCCAGGCATTGTCGAGACTAATCCTTTGGGCAATGTCACAACTAGGAGGCAAGAATACCTGAAAAACAACTCGATGCTCAAAACTACAGAAGTCTACAACCAGGTACAAATGAGAACTTCCATTTGTCAAGCTTTCACGCTCCTTGATTCTCTCCATAGTTTTAAATGTGAGGCGATCCAGCCAGTCCACCCGTTGAATTTGACCTCGTTCATACTTATTCACAAGCTTTTCTAATCGTTCCAATTCCCCACGTTCATGCCTAGGGACCTAATGAGGACAATTCAAAGTATGCTTATTAGGACTGAAAGATTTCATAAAATTAAAACAAAAAATGAAAAATGGCACCTAAGTTCACTTAAAATTTTCATTACCTTTCCAGGTGTACTAGTAGGGAATGTTCCATCTGCCTCTTTTCCTGCCCAAAGCCTAAGCTTTTGCTTCCCAGTTTTGAGCTGCTTTTTGTTGTTGAAGAGAAGAATTGTGGCTCCTCCAATTAATCCTTCACCATGTGAAAGATCCCAAACCTATTCACATAACAATATTACCAAAATATAAAAACTCACTTTACAAATTTTTAAGTAAAATTTGTAGAAGACTAGAAGCTAATAAAATTCACACATAATTTAATTTTATGCAAGGCAAAACATAACCAGATTGTGATTCTTGCTACAATTCATAGAAACGAGTTTTGTGATATCACTACTTGAAGAATGCATAAATAAGCTTGTAAGCTAAAGTTGCAACTTACAGTGAAGGTGAGTTGTGACTGAGCAGTTAAGTCTCGATATTTAGTTGTCAAAGTGATGAGCTCATTCCAACAATATGATGGTCCAGAGGACTCCAACCTTCACCAGATGATTTTAAAATATTAAAATCCATAAATACAATAAAATTTCAGTGTAATATTATTATCACATTGCTGATTCATTGACAAATGAGGTATCAATATAAAACATTCCGAAAATTAATTAAAAAAACCCACACAATAGTATCCAAATCTTCATTTTTAATACAAAGGCCTATAAGAGTATACTTACTCCATGTGTATTTTTACTTCCAATTAGTAAGCTGTTAGACTAACTACTGTGGTTAGTATTTAGATTGTTAGAGTAGGACAGCTGTGTGACAGCTATAATCAACTAACTCAGGTTAGCTGACAGTTAGGATCAACTATATAAACTGAAGTGTAATAAGTTTTCAGGGGTTGAATAATATTTCGTCTTCACAATTTGTCTTCTTCTCTGAATTCTTTTATAGTATCAGAGTCTATCCTAGATCCATTAAACGGGTCACCCACCATATTATCCATGCACCAAGCCCAAAAGTGTTGGCTGTGAGGGTGTGTAATGGGAAAAACCCAAGTCTCACACCGGCTAAAGATAGTGTCAACAGTCAAGATAGAGTATATAAGTCAAGTCATGTGAGAAGTACATATACTGCAAATTAATAGCTCAATTAAATTAAATATATAATAACCTTGTTCTCATTGGAAGGCCAAACGGTGCACCATCAATGTACAATGCACACTCCACAAACAACTCTGTCGTTCTATTCTCTGTGGGGGCATTATTTTCTGTAAGCAAATAGTAGTAATATGAAATTATGGATTGCACAATCATCAAGTTTAATTGATAGAGATTTTGGATTGCATGAGAACTAAAAGATTAGTCAATTGAATCGTGAAATGAGAATTCTAGAAAAAGAGGGGGGAAACAAACCTAAATCAGGTGATTTGGGAAGGGGCAAATTGCCTTCAAGGCGCTCGACGCGGAAGGTTACAGGAACACTGATATCGCAGGACAAGAAGAAGCGAAACTCGTTACCGGTCATCGGAACTTGTTTGTGATGAATTAAGGTTCGTTGAATTGATGATCGTCTTGGTCTCTCTGCGTGGTGCTATTCTCTGTGCTCACACCTGACACAACACCCTTCTTCTTCCGCTTATTTATATGTTCTTCCAATTAGTAGCATTTATATTTAATGTAGTTAAATTGAATGCTTTATTTTGAAGCCCAAATTAAAATGACTACCCAAAAATAAAATAAAAATTGGATATAATATCATTCCAAAACAATTTTTTAAAGATTATAAATACATTTAAGTTTAAATATCTGTTAGAATGAATAGATATTTTTAACTGATATTTTAAGATCTTCTAACTGATATTTATAATAAAGCTAATAAATTAATATTTATCTATAAATTCAACAAACTTGTCCTTAACAACATATTTGATTGCCATTAAGTTGTGCAAGTCAATAAATTTTCAAAACTATAATTTTTATTAAATTATTATATCAAAATTAATTGTTACAAAATTTATTATGTAAATTTATATGTGTATTAAATGAACATTGAAAAATTTAGTATTATATATATTAACATTAATTATTTTTTAGCATAATTGATCTATTAACTTAATTGTTTAGAGCGTCGTGTTAATAATATGAAGGTTTGTATTTATATAATTTTCGTCCATCAAACTAATAGTGTTGACATAAATGATACGATTATAATATTTTTAAATAATTAGAAGACTTGTTGAACTTTTATAATGATAGAAGTGTTCAATTAAATTTTTTATTATAATTAAAAGATTAATGGTATAATTAAGCCTCTTTAATACTTATACTCTCTTGAAACACAAATTAAATAGATGAAGACAAAGACAAAAACTCATTTCCATATTTACTCTCACTTTTCTGTTATCTTCTCCCCATGTTTTCCTATATAACATGAATTAAATTAGTGTCATTATCTAATAGTTTCAATAATTTTATGATGTCATCTATTTTGAATTTATATTGTTTACTAGTTACAATTAAACAACCTTATTATATCATGTATTTTAAATTTATGTTATTTATATGTCATGTATGTTTTAATTCACATAATCTAGCTTACTTGTATTTAAAAAAATCACATAATGTATAAAAATGATATAAAGGGTAAAATATAATTTTTGTATTCTATTTTTTCAAGTATGTAGTTTTAGCTCCTTATATTTATAAATAAGATATTTTATCACTCATTTTTGAAAAAATCCATAATTTTAATCCCTATTTTTTAATTGAGACATTTTATACCCTATTTTTTTAAAAATATATAATTTTAGTTCTCCTTTTCAATTTAACACTTGACTGTGTACTTTTTTAAATTCTTTTTCAAAATAAATTAAATTTGTTAGTAATTAAATTATTTTAAAAAAATTATTACGTGAATAATAAATAGAAATGTATGTGTCAATCAACATTTATAAAATACATAAATCAATGTTTGAAATTAGTCATCGAGATTAAAATTACATATGTTTTTAAAGTGAGGGACGAATATCTCAATTAAAAAATGAGAGATTAAAATCATAATTTTAAAAAAAATGAGGATGATAGAATGTCTCAATTAATAAATTAAAATCACAAATTTTAAAAAATAAAAGATAAAAACTGTATTTTTGCCTAATATATTTTATCTTAAGATAATTAATATCAAAAAGGTTATTATAGTAAATTTGATATTATTTTGCTTGTGATAGATATTGTTAATTAAATATTAAATAATATATATAATAAAAATATATTTTATAACTCAAATATTTGTTTTGTGCTATTGTCTTCGTCCTATACTATAAATACGTATCAACCAGATCCTCAGTAAGTATCAAACAGACCCACATGTTTACCATGATTTACCCAAAGTCGAGTAAATAGATTACCCCACATGAGAGATTAACTGATTAGCGTTTTAACATCAAAGCACGTTTCTGACCGTGTCTTTTTCATGCATACGGACAACTTCTCGACCATATGCTCCAAGTGCCATATTATCCACTCAATCTGTTAAAGAAATTGATATTTTACACCGGATAAAATATGTTTTTTAATTCTTATAGAATATTAAAAAAATATACAGTTTTAGTCTTTTTTTTTATTTTATAGTTTTTATTTTAAAAATATGCTACATCTAGACACTAATTATAATATATTTTCCTTTGAAACAAAGACACTGATTATAATAATCTAGTATCGATGTGGCGAATAAAATTGGTCTCCGTTAGCGTTGTACACCTATATTTTAATTTTTAGGTGATATGATAGTCATATTTAATTTTTTATTATTACTTACGAGATATTTGGTGGAGAAGAAATTTATAATCTTCTGATAATCTTAAATTAGGAATTTGGTTTCTCATATTTAGTATTTATTTTTAAAAAACAATTTCTAGGAAAAAATATTTTTCAAGAAAACTTTTTAGTCAGGTCCCCCAAAATTGTTTTCATGGGAGATAAGAATTTAAATTTTTTATTTTTTTAAAAATATTACGATAAAATTTTGCATTATTCTTATTATTAATTAATAAAATAATTAATAACAAATTATGTAACTCATTTTTATAAAATTTTATTATCAATCAAATATATTTTATTCATTCATATAAATTATATATCCCATAATTCATGATTTTCAGAAATCATGATTTCGGGCATGAAACAATTTTCTTATATCAAATGCTGCCTTAAAGTAACAAATACTGCAAAAATAAATTCTCCTAAACAGTCTGCCAAAATTGGTTTGTTTTAGTAATTACTTTGTATTAAATTTAAACTATTTTTAGAAGAATATAAACAATTTATAGGTTTAGAAAGAAAAGATACAATTTTCAATATTTTGACAATTAATAACTAATTAAATTTAAATTTCAAAATTTAGACATTGATTAACTATTAAATCCATATTTCAAACATTGTTAATTAAATTTATAAAAGAAAAAATTATAGGCACAATTTCTTAATTTGAGCAATTTTTTGTTTGAAATGTTCAAAAAATTAGCTGAAAGGTTAAAAAATTAGTTAAAAGCTAAAAAC
>PYAF01002533.1:924161-956833 GCA_007407185.1 Glycine tomentella
AATTTTCTCAAACATAGTCATCATTATTTAGATGTCATGTTAGCAATTTCTATTAAAAATTAACGACAAACTAACAATAGATAAAAATTGTTAAATTTTTAAAATTTGAGAACGAAATGTATAATAATTTTTTTTTGAGAAATTTAAATTGTACAATCCTAAAATTATAGGATCAAAATTAGATTTAATAAGAGAAAAAAAAAATTAGAGAAGTCATTATCCGTTCTTTCTCTTTTATTAACAAGAATCATAACTATTCATGATTTAAACACACTCATCATTCCTACTAAAGAGTATATATTTTGCGAGAATTGAACACATATTTTTTCTCACAAATTCATGTATTGCCAAATACGTTACACTCATTAAGTTATGATTTTGTTCACAAAATATTTAAACTAATTTTTAGTTTTTTATTAACTGAAAAAATTATTTGACTATTTAATAAATAATTTTTTTATTAGATTCTAATATTTTTTAAAATGTTACTTCAATTAATGTTTTATAAAATTACTTCAAATAACTAAAACGTTACTTATGATATTTTTTCACTTTTATCTTTAATAAAATTATTCATTTTTCTTGTTATATTTTTAAAATAAATAATATTTTTTTCATTTTATACTTTTGAATTATTTCAACAATTAATTATACCAAACATTTATAATTTAGTAAACTAACTTTTTAACTTTTAGTTTTTCAACTTCCATCTAATATTTTAGCTAGCTTTTAAACTAGTTTTTCATCTCTCACTTTTTTTTTTTAGAAACCATTCTCAAATATTTTGGAAAAATCAGAAAAAAGGGAAAAAAACAAAATCTATTATGAAATTTAATAATAAAAACAAAAATCTAATATAGAATTTAATAATAAAAAATGGCAGACGCACATGTCGTACAAGTTACTAGTATTAGGATATAAGGGCCACCTTCTAGGCGCCACATAAATCCACAACAATCTGTAATTCCCGGGTTACCAGCTTACATTAATCCGAAACACAGCGTTTTGATTGGACCACGTACCAGAAACCCGTTAATCGCCGCATTATAAGAACAAAAACGTACATACCCAAGCCAAACCGAGTTTACCTTTTCCACGGCCTCGTCCTTCTTCACAAGTACGTTGCATTCAACAACCCATCCACGAATTTCTTCTCTCTCGAATAGGGTAAACTCGTAATGTTCGTTCCGATTTTTTCGAAAAACGCCTTCGTTTCTTTCCCAGCGAAAAGTTCTTTTATTCGACGAACCTTGGATTGTTCAGGTTCGTAGATCTCGAATTTCACTCAATTGCGTGTTGTTTTCCACTTTTCCTTTTTTCAAGAGTCGTGAGCATCTTGAATTAAGTGCCGTTTTCTGTTTGTTGTTAAAAACTCCGATGGTTTTATTGCAAATTCGACACGAATATTTAGGGTTTTGTTTCTTGCTTTTTGCTGATTCTGAAGTTAATCTTCTCTCAATTTAGCCCTGAGCTTAGTTCAGATGCTGAGAATTTGTCAATAGATCAAGATTGTTGTGAATTGTTGAGTTTATTGCTTTGCTAATTGCTGATGTTCTTGTTTGCTTTCTTGCAGGGTTTATTTTCCATTGAATTTTGAAACTTCTTTTTTTGGTAATTTCATTATTGAAAAGCCGAGGCATTGGATTGAAAGGGAGAACTGGTTTTCAACTGTGAACTGATTGAATTACCTTGTACGGCAATTTCAAGAATGGTCTGTCGTTCGACACAATTGTCTCATGATGTTAGGCTCAACAGTAATATTGGATTCTGTAGTTTCCATCATGTGCGTGCTTTTTTAAATTTTAATATTTAAGTATTTCCATATTGTTTTCGTCTTCAAATTAAAGAATGCTGAGTTTCATTTCCATGTCATTTGACAGAATCGGATGGGGGTTGGTCGATTACATTTGGTCAGCATAAATCTTTCACCAAGTAGTTTGGTATGGTTTTTGTGAAATAATTTTTTATGCATAGTCTCTCCCTCCTCCCCTTCACACTTTTATGTATGTTTGATGGATGTCTTTTAATCCTTTTCTGCTTGAATTCCTCTTTGATAGGAGTGCTCAACTGCGCATGAGCCAGCAGGCTTACTTTGGCCTGTTATTTTGATTGGTTCAATTTTTTAGGCTAAATAAATAATGACAGAGTCGGACTGGACCCAAAGTTTAGGCAAAATGTGCAAATTTCAATATTATGCATGGCTAATGCATAAATTTTAAAAGCAGAAAAATGATACTTTTATAATATATATTTTTCAATCGATAAGAATGTTTGTGCATAAGATATTAAGTCTAGAAATTCTGTAGTAAGCTTGGCCAACTTAGGGTGTGTTTGTATATAGCTGTTTCAGGATCTATTTTTCCCACATTCCAAGAAACTAAAAGTGACTGAAGAACTTTGAGGGAATGGAATTTAAAAGTGTTTGCAAACACACTCTTAAAGAGCGACAAAAAGATATAAAAGGTTTAATTTTTAGAACCCAATCCCAGCAAAAATTAGCTTTGAGACTGGTTGGGTTATTGGCCAGAATTGAGTCTTGAGCACCCCTACTCTTTTCATACAATTGCTGTTTTTCTTTCATATAATATTGACTGATTGTGTTTATTTAATCTAAATCTTTGGAGATCTTTTACTTTTGGAAATAACAGAAGCAAGACTCTTCAGCACTCCATCGTTTAAGTAAACTACATGCCCCAATAAGGCATGTGCCTTCCAGATGTAATGTTTTCATTTGTCGGTCTGTCCTAATACCAGGTGGAGGGAGTGGGACTCCACTCATGAAATCTGCTAGTGTTATTTTAACAAGGTTGGCTTCTCTCTTTTTCCCCTGTTAATTAAGAAAGGTTTCTGGGATTTAGCGAAAATGCATGCTCATATCTATATACGGCTTCTTACTTTTTCACTTTTTCTTTTTGCTGTAAAATTTATGTTTGTTAACTTGTTTACCTTGATGTTTGCTAGCCTTTCTAATAATGTTACATGTATATACAATCATGCTCATGCCATGAATATTTTTTTTACCTCTTCTAACTTTTGTGTAAATGAATCAGCTTGTACTTATGATTCAGAGGTATATAATTTTATATCATATTGTGGTAAATCATTAAATGTTCTTTTATATCTTTCTCGATTTATTTTGACTTTGCTTTAAACCACCTGCTTGTTTTCAGTCATCTAGTGCCTAACACAGCTGCATGGTAGTTTTGTCCCTCTTTGTTTTTTGTATCTATTTATTAGCTTGGTTGACATATATTCTGGAGTAACTTCAACCTCGTAAATGATCTGTTTCTCTTTTGGTAGTGAATATAAAATTGGCATTGACTGGACCTACCAAGACTTAAATTAATTAGTATATGAACTTGTAAAGTAATCTGCAAGATTATATAATGATATGCTTAATTTGTATTTCTGAAGGACCGGGATTGATTGGTGCTAATTTTGTACATTTCTTGTTGCTTCTCTCTCTCTCTCTCTCTCTCTCTCTCTTAATCTTTTATTTAATGCATAATCTCTATGGAAACATTATTTATTTTTTTAATATTTATTCAGGTCATATGATGCTCTACAAGGAAACCCTATTTTCCTTCAATTGATCCCAGCCATTGGTATCATTGCCTTTGCTGTTTGCGGTCTTGAGCCACTCCTTCGTCTCAGCAGGGTTTTGTTCCTTCAGGTAGTTACTGTTGATTTTTAATTATTCACATGTCCCAAATCTGATTGATTAATTTAATTAATACCTTTTGTGTTTATGAAACAATATTTTCAGAGTACTGACATTAGTTGGAAGAAAAGTAGTTCGCGATCTATTATGACATCTTATATTCAGCCATTGCTGTTGTGGACTGGGGCAATGCTTGTATGCAGGTTTGTTTCTGGGCCAATGTTAGACCCAAGAGTTTGAACACAAACTAGAAGATTTTATTGAAAAAATTATGGGATTGAACTAGAATTTGCAGTACAGAACACTAACACAGGCCTAAGCCCAAACAAGGAGTCTCCTTCTTCAAACAAACGTCAGCATTTAATACACAATAATCAGGAAACTATCACATACTATTTAAGAAAAGCACACTTAACTGCCATACATCACATCATTTAACTGTCCTACAGTTTCTAAACACAAATAACTTCCATACGACACATCATATAACTGTCCTATCAGCTGACGGTTATATCTCCCGAGAAGCTGTATTGGTGTTAATCATAGAATTATTTGTTTCAGGGCATTAGATCCACTAGTCCTACCATCTGAGTCCAGCCAGATTGTGAAGCAGCGGCTGCTGAATTTTGTGAGATCTTTGTCAACAGTGATTTCATTTGCTTACTGTTTATCAAGGTATTGATATCTGGAAGATGCATCAACATCAACAACACCTTTAACCCAAACTAATTGGGGTCGTTCGTAGATGAACCTGGAAGATGCATGACCAGCAGAAATTGGAAATGCTTTTTAAAAATGAATTTCTGTATTTTATTGTTATATTAGACTTTAATTTTATGGTATGCTCCCCCCTGCCCCCCTAATGCTGTAAGTTTACATTGCTCTTGCTTAGTAATTTATTATGGTTTTCTGCCTGTACCAGTCATAAAGAGATCATTTTTTTTTGTCTTTTTTTTTGGTTGCTATTTTCCACTATTAGGTGTATTGGGTCCTGCATTGTGTTTAAATTATAATGTTATATGGTTATATTTCTTGTTTTCAGCTTAATTCAACAAGCGCATAAATTCTTTCTGGAGGGAAATGACTCCAGTGGTGCAAGAAATGTATGTTTCTGTTACATATTCATTTATTACTTTGTTTGTTCTTGTCATTTTTCAATTGCTCTGTCAATAACATTTTGCTGCAGATGGGCCTTGATTTTGCTGGGAAGGCAGTATATACTGCTGTATGGGTTGCTGCTGTTTCATTGTTCATGGAGTTGCTAGGTTTCTCCACACAGAAGTGGGTAACTGCTGGTGGTTTGGGCACAGTATTGCTCACTCTGGCAGGTCGTGAGGTACAGCATTGTTTCCTTTATACTGGCTACTATTATGATTTGTATGGTTACTAGCTTTGGTTATTGTTCGTTGTTTGTTGTGAATCCATCATCAAATCAACTTAATCAAATTCTGTATAAGTAAGATTTCTAGGTGTAGCCAGTAGCCATTTTCAATCAGTAATTTGTATATAAAAAATAAGTATTTAATACTCTTGTTTGGTGTTGCGATTCTAAGTTCACGTTTGTGATTAATTCAGATATTTACAAACTTTCTTTCGAGCATAATGATCCATGCAACTCGGCCATTTATTGTGAATGAGTGGATCCAAACGAAGATTGAAGGATATGAGGTTTCTGGCACAGTTGAGGTTTGTGTCTCTACCTTAGAAGGAACTTTTGCTAGTATAAGTTTGATGCCGGTCCATTATGTATAATTTATAATTTTTTTTTTATCGTCACAATCATGTGACAAATAGAAGAATCATTACTAATTGCAGATTTTCTTTTTGTGCAACAACTTAAATTATATTGTATTCAAACATTTTGTTTTTTCTCCAGCATGTAGGCTGGTGGTCACCAACCATCATCAGAGGTGATGATCGTGAGGCAGTTCATATTCCTAACCACAAGTTTACTGTAAATGTTGTGAGAAATTTGAGCCAGAAATCTCATTGGCGTATCAAGAGTTACATTGCTATCAGTCACTTGGATGTTAACAAAATTAATGTGAGCATTATTGGTTCACATGCTTAAAAAAATGTTCTAGGACTTTATGATGTGCATTTTTCTGATTAGCATGTTTCTTCATGCAGAATATTGTAGCTGATATGCGCAAGGTTTTGTCTAAAAATCCTCAAGTAGAGCAGCAAAAATTACACAGAAGGGTCTTTTTGGAGAATGTCAATCCTGAAAATCAGGCTCTTATGGTTAGTGTCTGTTCTATTGATTTGTTTATATTGCACAAGTCTTCAGCTTTTAGCTTGCAAATTTTGATGTTTTCTGTAGTGTCTCGAGGCATGATTTTTCAGAAGTTTCTTTTTTTAATTGTCCTTTCTCAATATACCATTCTCTTACTAATTATCTTCTTTGTTGCAGATATTAATATCTTGCTTTGTGAAAACTTCTCATTTTGAAGAATACCTCTGTGTTAAGGTAATATGATATACACAGTAATTAAAATTGCTTATGGTGAAAACTTGAAGTTTCTGGATGTCAGCAAGTCATTAATTTATGATCATTATTCATTATATTCATAATAGTTTCTTTTTGCAACGTCATTTACATGTAAAAAAATAGGAGGCAATCCTTTTGGATCTTCTCAGAGTGGTCAGTCATCATCGAGCCAGGCTAGCCACTCCCATCCGCACTGTTCAGAAAATATACAGTGAGGCTGACTCGGAAAATATACCCTTTGGGGACACCATTTTCACTCGATCTAGAGCAGCAAATCGCCCATTCCTACTGATAGAACCACCGTATAAAGTTAATGGCGAAGATAAAGTTAAGGCATCAACACGTTCAACTCGTGCAAATGAGGAAAAAGATTCCAAAATTGATGAAACCATGGCATCTGACACCAAAGAAGATGAGAATTTTACAGCAACATCAACCTCCTCACCTGATGTAATTTCCAAGGATAAATCCAAGTCATTGTCTGAAACCCAGCCTAAAATGGAAAATGCAGTAGATGCAGGAAAGGGAACTACAGTTCCTGTATCTAAAAACCTTGTTCAAAGTGCTGTGCCTGAAACCTCTCCTGCTACTACCCAAGAGATCACTTCTGCAACTTCTTCACAGTCAAAGCAAGATGAAGAGAAATCTTCTGTGTCTTTGCCATCAGTTAGGCCTTCCTTGGAAGAGAACATTCTTCTCGGGGTTGCCATAGAAGGCTCAAAACGAACTCTTCCAATTGAGGGAGAAATGACTCCATCTCCTATGCCTGCAGAGTCACAAGAATTTGCTGTTCAACGGAATGGGGGTGGACCTCCGGCTAGCAAGGATAAGAAGGACGGTCAGTCTTCATTTCCAACTGGTAAACAGAATGACTAGATTAGTCGCTAAATTAAGCGGATTAGAAGATGATATTTCAGTACATACCTTTGATAGAAGCTAAAAAAAATGATCCAGCTGTCTTTTTTATAAGTTGGAATTATGCATTGTATTCTCCTTAATTTGCCCATGTATGTACATAATTATCAATTCATGGTTCACATAACTTTCAGAATCTCTAAATAGTCCTGAAATATGGTTTGTTCCCCACACTCGGGTAAATGCATACATTTAAATAATTTTCTCCAATCTATTACTTTTTAGGCGATTAGAAATCATTCAATACTCTTTTAATAAGGGTATTTTTAATATTCTTAGATATACATATTTTTTTTTTATATATCTCAAATACATTTTTGTATATATTCATTTCATATTATGTTTTTTCTTGTGGAATCATACTTACATTACTTATTTCTACTATTCTCATTTTTCCCGTGAGAAATGCTAATGCTAATGATACTTCTTTCTAACTCTCTTGATATGACAGGTCTAATAAACACAACAGACTTAACAAAATACTTTTTTTAACATGATCAGTAGTACATTGAAATTGGAGACAACTCATCGAATTCACTATTTCATTATATTTGATACCCAACTACTCAATCAAATCATCAAATCTCTATAATTTCATTTTGAAAATAACAAATGCATACCAAAATGTGTATACACCAGCCAAAATCAAAAGATTTAACCCATCAAATCCATTTTTTTCATGATATTTGATACTATTCAAACATTTTAACCTCAGTTCCCTATCTATGATCGTAGTAGTAGCGTTGTTGGAATTATTACCAGCGCAGTGACATAGTTATCTTCCTCAGCTATTGTGCGTTCTGTGTAGGCTGCCTTTGGGCCCTTCCAGTAATAAAAATAAAAGTGACATAGTTATCTAAGAATTTAAATGGAAAAACAATAATAGAGTAAGATAGATTTAGTGGCAATATAATATAACAAGTAACATGAACTAAAAGGAAAAATTAATCATCATAGATTCCAATTCTTATGAAAAGAAAACACTCCTATTATTGTAATAAATGTATTAATACTTTATTGAAATCAAATCATTTTAAATATTGTAACAAACAAAATCATTTTAAAGATTTACTACCTATTCAATGAAATCTAACATTATTTTCAATTGCATATTTTATTTATATTTATAATAAAAATAAAGTTCTTTCGGACTTCATGGTCATATTTTTTATTTCTCTCTTAAACATTTTTTTTCCTCTTCTCTCAGAACTATCTCACTCTCACAATTCAATCTTTCAAATAAAAGCTTTTGTTTCAAAAAAATTATGCACAGACCAAGATTTGTTAAAAACATTCTAAAAAATAAGGATTGACAACAATATTTCATTAATTAGAATATACTAATAGTATAAATATTTTTTTTATATTAACATGTAATCACAAATTGATATATTATTAACTTTTGTGATAATTATTTTAAAAGTTATAAATTGAAGTGATTTTTAATTGATTAAAAATATAAAAAAACAAAATTAAATTCATAATACATGAAAATTAAATAAATTATATACATATATTTAAAATATTTAATTTGAAGATTTTCAAAACTACATAGAAAAATCAGTACATGCTACAGAAATATAAAAGAGAAACTTTGTAAAATTTCTTTAAATACGAGTATTAAATCGTAAACAGTGGGGAATCATTCGTGATTCCATTTTATACCACTGCCGTGTCACATTTTATTTTATTTTTAGTTTTATTCATTATAGAGAATTTTACGGCTGAATTATCATCGTGTAAGGAAGATTCGTGTCCTGATCGATTTCCTTTAGAAGTGGAAGAATACAAATGTGTGTGTTCTATTCTAACTATTTCTATTTGCTATTGTTCTGTTCCCTTCCCGAGGAGACGATTTTTTTCCTTTTCTTTCCTCCCACTTCTTTGGAATATTATCAGCATCAAACGTCAGCGTATCACGCCGGTAGGGTACCTCTCTCTCTATCTCTCCTCGTTTCGTACAAGTGAAACTTTCCGAGCTTAGTTCAGGTGCTCAGCGATACAACTTTTAGCATTTTTGTTCCTTTTACTTCTAAAGCAACGACGGAAACTATATAATTACTTGCATTGAGACCTTGTCTTTTTCTTTCTTCGCTGCTAACGTTACCGTTTGTCTCGCATGCAGGTTAAAGTAGTTTCGATTTGTTTATATGATGTCGTGCTCATCGCGTGACCTCGGACTTCACTTCACTTCAATTAGGTTGTCTCGCGACGTCAGGCTTCACAGTAATAATGGAAGCTGTAGCTTTTATTTTGTATGTGGTTATTTAATTTGATTTGTTTTTTTCTCTCTAGAGATTTCCTTGTCTTATTACTCTGTAAAATTTTGAGTTTCATTTTACTTATCTCTCTTGACAGAAACCTCTGCGTGGTGATCGATTATGTTTTGTTGCCATCAGTCTTTCGCCACATTGTTTGGTATGGTCTTCATGTATTAAAACTTCATGTTTCTTGATATTGTGGGAAACGTAGACAAATGAGTGACCGTAATTGTGCTTACGTACACTTTAAAAAACCATACATTGCGGCCAAAATCACGGCCGCAAACCATTTTTAAAAGGACAAATAGTTCATTGGGTGTTGTTCTCCAATTAGAAATGGAGTTCCACCTTGGTAAGCCGTGTAATCCTTTAATACAAACCTTTAATAAATGTATTAATACTTTATCTTGGTATGGTCCTCTTTCAAAACCCTGGTTCTCTTTCTGTGATAGATATGTTTGTTAGTTAGCTATTTATCTTTCAAATTTTTGTTACAGCAGTTTCATTCGCAATTCTTCATGCTTTATGGATACAATTATTGTATTGGATGTATGTGTTTCTTTTAGTTATAGTCTAAATCCATGGAGAACTTTGTGCATTGACAGAGGCAGGATTCTTCAGCACTACTTTCCAGAGTACGGACCCCACTTAGGCCTGTACCTTTGAGATGTAATGCTTTGCCATGGCGGTGTTCCTTAATGCCTGCTGGTGGGTGTGAGGCCCCACTTGTGAAAGTGGCTGCTGTTTCTTTGTCAAGGTCCCTCCCTCTATTTCTCTCCTTGTAGTTGAGAGAAGTTTCACCAAATTCATTGATATGCATATCAAGGTTTATATGTTGTGTTCCAGTTTTCCTGATTGGGGCCTTCCTAACATTGCAAAAAACAATTAGTTTGGTGGGTGTGTACCTTTTACTTTTGACAGGACTTCCTCTGCACTGATAACTCTGTCATGCAACTAATGTTACAAGAGTAAACAATCATTTCTATTCCATATGTATTTTCTGCAGTTATTTTACTGTGTATGTTACTGGTTGTAAAGTTAGAAAGTAATTATGATTAATAGCTATGACTATATTCTGTCAAAATGGACTTTCTGTGATATGTTGGACACCAATTTTTTCTATGATATGTTGACAATTTTGCTCCTCTCCAAGCCTCTGCATGTGATTTGCTAGCTAGTACACAATGCAACTGTATGGTTGCATCCTCTCATTTTTCCTTCTTGATATCTCTTTCATATTTTGTTGATATTTTTGTGTTGGACATCTAAAGTACTGACTTCTGATTCCCCTTTTTGGGAGTGGTGGTGGAGCAGTGGGTAGGAATAAGGAATCAACCAAACCCCACTGAGACTCTAAATTAATTAGAAATGAACTTACAAAACAAACCCATTGCATGATATTATGATATTTGTAGGCATGAAGTTTTATCATCATAAATCATGTCATCTGGTGCTAAATTTTGTTCTTGTTGTTCATATCCTTCCTTTTTCATCTATCTATTGCTGAATACAATCTCTATTATATTTATTTTTGAAAATCAATGTAGGTCATATAATGCTATAGCAGGAAAACCAAGTGTGATTCAATTGATCCCTGCCCTTGGTATCATTGGCTTTGCTGTTTTTGGTCTTGAGCCGCTCCTACTCCTGAGCAGGAATCTTTTTCTCCAAGAAGTTAGCATCTTATCTTATTGCATGTTTTGTCTAAATCAATTGAATAGTATCAATTGCTGATTTTCTATTCCATGATTTTTTCAGAGGACAGATTGGAAGAAAAGTAGTTCACGTTATATTTTGACATCTTATTTTCAACCTTTGCTGCTGTGGACTGGGGTAATGCTCATCTGCAGGTATCTTTCTGGATCAACAAGTCTTTTCCACTGGAAGTTTGTCATGTCCTATTCGTGAACAGCTTAGCATAAACTGTTTCAGGGATTTGGATCCACTAGTCCTACCATCAGAAACCAGTCAAGCTATTAAGCAACGGCTGCTGAGTATTGTACGATCGTTGTCAACCGTGCTTACATTTGCTTACTGTTCTTCAAGGTAGATTTGATTTCTGGCAGAATTATATCCCCAGTAGTTTAGTAAACTAACCTAGTTACTATTGTATTGCACTTCTTAATTGTAAGAAAAGCTTTTGTTTTCTTATTGTTAGAACTATAAGTAAAAAACACACTAATGTTCTATGCAAATTGAAAACTAAAAAAAATGGGAGGAGAAAAACCACTGAAGCACATAAACAATGAGGAGTTTGCTCGGTTGCTCATTACTTACTATTATGTGTTTGGAATCTTTTGTCTTGTTCAAATTCATAATGTAATATGCTTGTGCTGCCTATTTTCAGCTTAATTCGACAAGCACAAAAAATTTGTATGCAGACAAATGACTCCACTGATGAAAGAAATGTAGGTTTCCGTTACAGATCCTTATCATGTTTCTGTTTCTGTTTACATAGCATTTTGTTGCAGTGTTGTGTTATTCCAGATAAGGATTAAAAAAGTAGTCAACCTCTAGGAAATAAAAAAATTGATAGCTGAATATTAGTTTAACAAAATTTGAATGTGTGATGTATAAGGTAGCGTTATAGGATAATATTCCTCATTTTTGTGTTGGATATTTTGGTGAGGGGGTATAAATTTGTTAATTTAGTTTGTTGACTCCTGAGGGCATCCCGAATTGTAAACACAATTCTTATTCAATGTATTGCCAATGACAGATGAGAATTGATTTTACTGGGAAAGCTGTATATACTGCAATATGGATTGCTGCTGTGTCATTGTTCATGGAGTTGCTGGGTTTCTCTACACAGAAGTGGTTGACTGCTGGTGGTTTGGGCACAGTATTGATTTCCCTTGCAGGTCGCGAGGTACAGTAGAGATTCTTTGATACTGTCTATGAGAATGATTAAGTCATCTTTGTCATTAGATTTTTTAGGGATTGTCCTGTATATTCGATTTCTCAAATTTGGTAAGAGTAACTCTTCAAGGCATAGCCATAGCCATTATCAATAAGGTAGGCTCTTTTTTGCTGTCATTCTCACTTCATTTTTGTGATGTATTCAGATATTTACAAACTTCCTTTCGAGTATAATGATTCATGCAACTCGGCCATTTGTTGTGAATGAGCGGATTCAAACGAAGATTAAAGGATATGAGGTTACTGGTAAAGTTGAGGTTTGTATCTATCACCTAACTAACTGAAAAGATTGTTTAGGAGGAACAGAAAACATAATGTTATTCAGTGCAAGTGATCTTCATTATAAGTGATATTTTCCCCAAGTATATATATCTTTAAAAAATTTCATTGTAATCAAATTTCATATTTTCTCTAGCATGTAGGCTGGTGGTCACCAACAATAGTTAGAGGTTCTGATTGTGAAGCAGTTCATATTCCTAATCACAATTTGAGTGTAAATGTTGTGAGGAATCTTAGTAAGAAATCTCATTGGCGCATCAAGACTCACCTTGCTATCAGTCACTTGGATGTTAACAAGATTAATGTGAGTATTCTTGTCTTTAAAAATTGTTCAGGGGCTACTGATGGCTATCTCATCATCTGAAAACATAATTAATCTCTCCTAGTTTCTTTATGCAGAGTATTATAGCTGATATGCGCAAGGTTTTGGCAAAAAATCCTCAAGTAGAGCAGAAAAAATTGCACAGAAGGGTTTTTCTAGAGAATATTGATCCAGAAAATCAGGCTCTTATGGTTGAGATATCTTTTCTGTTCATTGGTTTATATAATATTTACGAGCTTATAAATTCCAATATCTTGTTATCTTCCCCTTTTCTTCAATTTTTGTTTTGAAAGGCTTTTTTAAGATTCACCCTTAGATACTTCTTGAAGCATGGCGCTTAGAATGAAAAGCCCTGCCTTCCTGAGCTTGTTCAAATTTCTAGAATCCACCTTTCTTAGACTGTATTGGTCAAGTGAATGAAAATCTTGGGCATCTTTTTATTCTTTTTCCATTTAAGAACTATAATTTTTATAATCATATAGTCATGAAATTAAAGTTGTTTTAGACAACAAAGTAAACTAAAAAGTTATATATAAAGAAAGCATAAGTGAAAAACATATTTGGATGGAAATCGTTAAGACATAAAAATATGCATTATAATCTAACATTGCCAATTTACTTCCTTGTTTATGGACACAAAGCATCACATCTTACACTATCTGATATAGGGCAACATCCCTAGGGTTATCAATTTAGTACTAGGGAAATGGGGATAAAAGTGAACTGGCAAGGAGATCTGGTACGCTGCCAATAGGCTGGCCTTCTTGTTAACCAGGGAATATAGAAGAAAAATTTCCATTATTAAGATAAACCTGAACTACTACTTTCAGTTTTCTAAATCCTTTTATATAAGGTAGAGCTCAAATTCAAAATTAGTCTTGGTTATCTAAAACATAATCCTTAAATCATGTTTGCAGCTTTAGATATTTTCAGTACACTACATGGCATGATGGCTATTATATAATATATCGTAGCTTTCATTCTTATCCTTCTGTGTTATTACATTAGCAGATTTATGTTTCTGATATAAAAATTTCCAGATAGATTGTTAAGTAATTCTGGTGTCAATTTGATTAAGTATCAGAAGCATGTTTTGAAACACCCTATATAGGTTGTTGTTCTTTGGCACCATCAGTTACTCAGGTGTCTAGTAGCTCTGACTAAAGTCAAAAGTTTTCTCTTAAAATCTTCTTGCAACAATGAGTTCCTGAATGCTTATAAAAGCTTTTTTTTTTTTTTTTTTTTATCATGTGCTACATTCTGAGAGGTTTGTCAAGTTTCTGTTTATACTTTATTCTATGATAGGTTTTCCGTCTTTTGTTTTATCCTGTATTTTGTTCATTCAAGGCATCTCATTAGCTATTTTCACCCATGGCAGGATTGAAGCATTTTTTCTATTAACATCTTGCAATTTGTAGAAATCTGCTTTCTGCCTCTCTTTATGTTATCTGCTTTAGTATTCATTGCAAAGAATTTGTGACTTTACACATTTTCATTTCTCAACCGCCAGTATCTTATAATTGTCTTTTTTCTGTTACAGATATTAGTATCCTGCTTTGCTAAAACTAAACATTCTGAAGAGTACCTCCGTGTAAAGGTCAGTACCTCCTAGTTAAGGAAAACAGTTATAATATTGCTTAAAAATGTTTGCTAAAGCAATTCTTTCAACTCCATTATATAAGTAATATCCTCACCCATTTTTTTGTTTTGAAACTCATTTATAAGGATTTGTTAACTGTTTTAATTGCAGATGATAACTTATAACTATTTTTGCAATACACTGTACATGGTCAGAATTTATAGGTTGTTTAATTGTCTTAGAATGTGATTTTGGGCCTAACTCAATCCCAAAAGCTAGCTTATAGGGTGAGGGTTGTCTTCCATTTATATACTCTATTGTGGTCTTATCTATAGCTGATGTGGGACTTGAGTTTTTCTCAACAAACTGTTTTCAACTTTGTGGATCTTTTAACTTTTGACAACTATGTTGATCCAACTATCCAATTTGTTGCTGCCAAGCTATTCTTCATAAAAGATCATTATTATTTAATTTATATTCAAATTAGTCTGTCTGGTTGATAAAGATAAGTGGCTCACTTAGGTTTGGTGGTTAATAATTTTATTATGCAATAAAACAGGAAGCAATCCTCTTGGATCTGCTCAGAGTTATCAGCCATCATCGAGCTCGGCTAGCCACACCCATCCGCACAGTTCAGAAGATGTGCAGTGATACTGATTTAGATGTTGATCCATTTAATGACACCATTCCCACTCGTTCCAGATCAAAGAATAACCGTCCTTTCCCACTGATAGATCCATTATAAAGTTAAGCCTTCAACTATTACAAATGAGGACAAAGATAACAGGATTGATGAAACCTTGCCATCTGACTTCAAAGTAGAACGTGACAAATTTGCTGTGACATTTGAGTTCAGTCCAGAAGACCTACAAATCACAAAAGCCCAAAAAGGAAAGAGCAGGAAGTTCAGGAAAGGGAACAACATCCAAGAATTTGTCAAAATCCAACGAGTTTGGTTCTCGAGAGACTACTTCACCATCAAAACTAGATGAAGAGAAATCTGTTATGTCATCATCATCAGCTAGTCACTCTTTGGAAGAGAATATTGTTCTTGATGCTGCCCTGCTGGGCTCAAAGAGAACTGTTGCAATTGATGAAGAATTGATTCAATCTATCCCTGCAGAATCACAGGAAGTTGCAGTCCATCAGGATGGGAGTGAACCTCCTATTTCCAAGGATAAGAAAGATGGTGAGATGTTTTCATTTCCTACTGCTAAACAAAAGGATTAGGCTGATGATCAGAGTAGACCAACGTTTAAATAGAGTAGATGGTTTTGTTGAAGTTACAAAAATGATCTAGCTGTCTTTTTTAAGCTGGCATTGTGCATTGTATTATTCATTTGTATATTAGTGGGAATGAGTTCACATGTAATTACAAATTAAGTTCAAATCTCTATGTCTATCCAATTTTAAACATTCCAACCTATTTATTTAGGCTGTCTAACTAACCCCAACAAAAAATGGGATTAAACAATCTCATCCTATGGGACTCAATAAAATTAGAACAATTGTATTAAAAGTTGAATCCACTTGTTTAAAAAAATTTATACACAAAATTCTGAGTAGTTATATATTTCTCCTTCAGATTTGAGATTTTTTGTTTCTGCAATTGTTCCTACATCATTTCTTACAAGAAAATGATGAGATCTAAGGGGTTTTTGGTTTTTGGAAATATTTTTTTTTTTTTTTTTTATTTTCTGAAAAATATTTTCATTTTCAAGTTTTCATTGTTTAGAAAATATGTTTGTTGTTTTTCTATTCATTTTCTAATTTTCTTCAACATTTTTTTTCACCATGCAATTTGAAAATGTATCCAATATTCCAATGTCATTCCAAGTACTGCACCGCTTGGGAGAGTATGCAAGTTTGAATGCAGGATCTCGGGTTTTTGAATGGATGAATGCTAGCTTCGAAGAGAGAGAAAGTACGTCGCAAATGAAGTTCCATAGTTTGATGCTAATGCACATTATTTATCCAACAAAATTTTTAATGTGTTCAATTTAACTTGTTCTCAAATCTGAAAAATGAATAAACTTTTAGAGACAACTTTCATAAATAAGTAATCATTTTAACTATCACAAACACGTTGAGTTGAATACTGTATCACGTCATAAAAAGAGTTCCGTGACTCCGTGCCAGCATCTTAATTTCACGAATTCGAAAATTACTGGAACATCACTGCAATTAGAACTTGGGAGAGAAAAAATGAATTTTGGAGAAACTAAATAAGCTAAAAACGTAATTAAGCTAAAGATCAATTTATAACTGTCAATACTTGTTTCCATTAAGCTCTACACATGCAATCAGGAGCAGGATACGTATAAATTGATTGATTCTCCTTCCTTAATCTTATCTGCCCTTGTCTGTTCTTATGTCCATCAAGAACTGCAAGCTGAAATTCTGACCAGCCTATGCTTTTATTCTGAAATAGCTGCCCCAACAGTCTCATGTTTGGTCTGATAGTCTTCAGATTCATATAAGCACGATGCGCCTCCTAAAGAAGCAAAAGATGTTTGGTTTAAATGATAAGTTTTGGGAATTTACATCAATTCTTGCACCAAAACAAAACAAATATAGCTCGAGGCTCTTTATGTAACAATTATTTAGATTGTACGGTTTGAAATAGAAAATTTAACAATGATTCTTACTAGAGCATTGTGCATATTGCCTGGAGAAGCAGAAATGAAGATGTCACTCTGCATGCTCACGTAATAATCAACAGCAGCTAACAGTGATGCCTTTCCTTTAACCTTGGCCATTTCCTCTGTGGAGACTAGGCTCTTCTTATCTTCCATAAGAGGAAATAACTTGCTTAAAGTTGCTAACCTAGCTTCTCCACCATAAACCTGAAAGCATGAAATCAATCCAAATAAGTCCCAAGTCAAAGCACAAAGTGCCCTATGCCCCTATCAATAAAGGTGTCAAAAGGTGATTGTTAATTATTGGGCATCATAACGAATATCAGAATGAAATATATGCTGTTACATAATCACAAGCCATCCTTCATATGTTGTTAATGAACCTTGTGGGAAGCAAGATAAAGCCGTGTTCTATTGTTGAAACTCAAAGCAGCCAGGAGCAATCCAACCTCTTCAGGAGTCAGTGGGCAACGCCCCTGATTTCTCAACTCTTCATCAGTGAATTGAGAGTTCAATACCCTTCCCTGCCAAAGCACCTGCCGGTACTTCGCTAGAGCAAGTTTCTCAGCTTTACCCCCACCAAAATCGCAGGCTGAATGAGCTGCCATATCCTGCATGGCAAATTTGGAATGGAAGTGTTAAGGGTTGAGATATGTAATGATAATAATAATAGATACTAGAGATTAGCTCTAAAGAACTCAAGGATAGTATTCTGGATTTGTAGAAACAAAGATGGAAAAGAAAATAGAAACAAAATAATAGGGTTCCAGACACCCCTGAAACATCCACAAACCAAACCTCCTAAGTTTCTCTCAACACCCGCCTAACCACACAAGCCCACTCCTGATTCTCAATCATTATTTCTGAATCTCCCATTCACAGCATGCCTGCTATCCCTGTGTACAGCCGAATCCTCTCTTGTCCTTCTCGCCAAATTCCAAGGAGACCACTCTGCTCTGCTATGCCCTTTCTTTCCCAGCCCATATTTCTTCTATATACATGGGCTAAGGGTGTATCACATAGACATGTGGCCATTATGAAAATAAATAGGACCTTCAATTTTCTCAAAAAAATGTGTAACTTACCACAGAAAATTCAAGATGTATTACACTGCTACATAGGGTAGTAGATTATATGGCTTTGAGTTTTGTGAAAAGGAAGAGTATAATAACCTAGGCTTTTATAAAAGAAAATAAAAGAAATAAAAATTTAAAATTTATAAAATTCCGTCGCAAAAACCTTAGTGACGGATTTAGCGACAGAATTAACGACGGAATTAGCGACGGAGTCTGGCGCCAGGAGCGCCACAAGTGCTGGAAGTTGGCGCCAAGAACGCCACAGATGCTGGAAACTGGCGCCAGGAGCGCCAAAGTGGCGCCAAGGGCGCCAGAGACACTGGTTTTTGGCGCCATCAGCGCCGGTGTGGCACCAGGAGCGCGGCATGTCGGTCAGGCCACCTATATAAAGGCAAAACGCGATTTTTCAGAGGAAATCACTGTTCCTCTTCTTCCCTGAGCCTGAACCACCATTGTTGCACCTTAGGAGCTTCATATCTTAATTATAAGCCACTAAAACACCTCCTGATCACCTCTAAGCTTGATTAGAACAAATGAGAAGCTGAATTTCAGCCTAATCCCTGGAAAATCCTCAACCTTTGAATTCTTGAGAGGGAGCTGAGTTTTGGAAGGAAACAAAGCTGGTTCCAGGGCACCAGAACTAGGAGGAAATCTTCTCTAGCCTTCCTTTATTGATCTGAGGTAAGGAATTGTGGTTCTGAATGTTTGATTCTTAGAATGAGGGATTTGATGAATAATAGTTAATGGATGATAGGGCTGGAATTAGGCTTAGGTTCTGTGGAGAGATGTAGTCAGGAGGTTGTTCTGAGCCATATGGCATGTTGAAACTGAATTTGTGATGAAGTTTGAATTTGGCTCTGGGCAGGAATATAGGTGTGTAAATGGGAGGTATTCTGGCCTGAATTAACTTAAGTATCTTTACAAAAGTTATTCATAAGGCCAAATAATCGGTGAAAATGTGATTATATATGTGTTTTGGCTGAGTTGAACCAATGTGGGTTCTTGATTCTGGTACAGCTTTAAATTGAGCTGTACAGAGTTCTGAAGGAACTCTGAGGCCTTGGTGAGACTGAGGCAGACCATTGAGGGTCAATGTATAGACTAATAGAAGCTGGGCTAAGATAAACTTAAAGTTAGAAGACTTTGGATTGGTTATTAGAGGAAGGGCATTTCCTTCCATATAAACGGTTAAACACCGTTTCTAATTGTTTGATTCATGCTTACTGTAGGGCGTGACGTGCATACTGCTGGTAGAGACCACCAAGAGTCTAGGGGAGCTGATTCTGAGCTACGACCAGGTAAGCTCAGTGTTTTCAGTGATTGCTTGAAATCTACTGGCCAGTAGGATGAGGTACTATGGACCCCTTGGGAATGTGCCCTTAAGTGGATGATCTCCCCTGGGATAATCCATAGGCGTCCATGTAAACCCTGAATAGATGTGCCTTTAAGTAGATAATCCTATTCAGGTATTGGGCGGCAAGTCCTGGGTAGATGTGCCTTTCAGTAGATGATCCTACCTGGGCATGTGTTGAGCAAGTCCTGAATAGATGTGCCCTTAAGTGGATGATCCTATTCAGGCAATGTGGGTTGATTATATATGCTTATAATGTGCTGTTAATTGTATGTATAAAATTTGGTCAGCCGAGAAGGTTGTGGATCTGATGTGAATTCTGTTTAATTATGTGATCTATATATATATATATATATATATATATATATATATATATATGTATGTATATGTATCCATGCTGTGATATTGGGAAGTGAACCAGGGGGAGGGAAACCTCTGAAAACCCTGAGTTTACTGAGACAATTATCTCACCCCGATTTGGGGATTATGTTGCAGGGACAGAGGCTGCAGTTACTGAGAGATCCCAGGGCAAGAGGCCTGAGCTGGGATAGAGTGAAGAAAACCCTAGGTTTAGATGACCGAGCTTATTAGCTCAGATTTTGTCATTTTCTCTGTATTTTGAATCCTAGGGAACATTTGTATAGTTTTGAGAATTTTGTACCATGTATATTACAGAGATTCACCATATATGTATAAAAGTCTATATTTTACTTGATTCAAGCTTCCTTAAATGTGATTTCCATGCTTGCTGCGTTGTATGATATTGTATAATGATAATACGCCGGGTGCACACGGGGTGTTACAAAGAGAAGGAGAACAAAAAGGACTTTGGAGGAAGTTGTTAAGAGGGATCTCATGGTAGATAATATCTCTTAAGATTTGGCCTTCAACCAAGTCAAATGACGTTGTGTGATCCATATAACTGACCTCATCTAGTGGGACAAGGTTTTGTTGTTGTAATACATAGTTACATAAACAATTCTAATAACAGAATCATCCTTTTCGTTCAATAGAAGCATGTGTTAACTTGTAGTAGTCAACTATAGAAGGATGAATTATCATTTAAATACATGAAACCTGCTCACATAAGCACACACAGAGGCAACATAAATATGTAGTTCCTTGAAGTTGTAGTTTTCACTAAAAGATCTTTACAACAGAATCAACATATTTTCTATATATAAGCATGTATTATTTGGCTACTCTAGTTAAGAAGCATGAACCATCAATTCATTATTCACATACGCAAGAATAATTGCACTCACACACAGGGAAAGTATTTTGGTGCTAAGGACAAACTACGTACCCCATTGCCCAGAGGCTCCTCATTATGCGAAGGTAAGAGGGAGAGATATTGTACGCAGCCTTACCCTTGCATATGCAAAGAGGTTGCTTTCAGATTCGAACCCATGACCAACAAGTCACCAAGGCACAACTTTACCGCTGTGCCAAGGCTCGCTCGTATTTTGGTGCTAAGGATATTTGAATTAATTATCCTACTCTAAAGTTCTAAGTTCTAACTACATATCAAACTATACGCAGCATAGAAGATTGATTCCCCAAATCAATAACTGAATAATAAGATTTTTCAAATGAAATTAGAATGGCAAGTGACCTAGAGTGTCGTGCAGCTACATGCCTAAGCTTCAAATCTTAGTAAACCACTCAAACCAAAATGAAGACTTTACTTTGTCAAAACGCAGATGCAACACAACAAATTTCCCAGTTTGCTGTTTTCCAAACTTATCAGTTTCCTCCAGCGGGTAGTCATTCCCTTCTGCAGTGTGGCGAAGACGATGAACAATGGCCTTTCCTAATTCCTTGATATGTGAAACAAAGATCAGTGCTTCAAAGTTGACCTTACAACGGAGGCGCTGGATGTATGATGGCAAGTTGTTGAATGTCAAGCGATGAGAGAATGGTGCAATAGCAGCAATTCCATAACTGTATCAACAAAAAAATCTACAACATTTGAAAATAGATATTTATGTAAATAATGTATATATAAAGGAATACATAGAGTGGTTCATGGCCCTGCAAATGCCGCAGATTGATGCCAACTATATAGTTTTTCTGCTAATGAAAAAAGTTGATATTTAGAATAGAAAAAATTATCTTTCTATTTATCTTTTAGATAAAAGTCAAAAGATAAACCAAAAGCTAGTTATTTTATCTTCTATTCCCAGGATCAAATGCTATTTTCATGTTTGCCAGACAATAAGTTATAGTAGGGCATGTTATTTTCCTTCCTAGTTCCTAGAGGAGAGTTTGAAGGTAGTCAAAAATGCATCCTAAGACACCTTAAGGGTACTATCCCTCATAGATTACTCCTCCAGCCTGCTACTCCCTGAACCCTTCTCTTTACATGCCTTTTATGATACTGCTTGGGCCAGTGGTCTAGATAACAGAAGATTTGCATCAAGCTCTTGCATCTACGTAGGACCTAACCTCAGTTATTGGCAGACCAAGAAATATTACCCTAGCATCCAGATTCCAGATCCAGCACTGAAACTGAATACAGAAGTTTAGTCAATACTGATTACTGAAGCTGAGATCTTATGGATCCAAACTCTACTTCAAGAGTTAAAAGTCTCGGGGCTCACCCTTATTATTTTTTTGTTGCAAAGACAATTCACTGTTTGCCTCTTTCAAGACTCAGTGCTCCGATTCTCCTGAACTAAGCACATGGAGTTGGACTGTTTTTTTTGTCAAAGAGAAGGTAATAAAGAGCTAACTAAGTCCCTCTCAGCATACAGGTTTTTTGAGTTGCACAACAAACTCAGGGTCATGGACCAATCTTTTTCTCCATCCCCCTTGAATCTGAGTGGGGAATATTAGCACAACTACTCATATGGTAGTCACTGAAGTCTGTTATACTAGACACTCAGGCTAGATTGTTATTACACCAATAGGGTAGTTTAGTTACATGGCCAGCTCCCTCCCTAACTCTCAACCTATAATTGTACTATCTCTTGCATTGCAAAACTAATCCATTCATTCAGCCATTTCCACTTCCCACCAATATAATTCTCAAATTCTGTAAAATCTTTCTGAACATTTTATTTCCTTTTTTTCCTCATTTTGTCACACTTTCTCACACACTATTGATTCATATCACAGAGAATAACACTTATAAATTGTTTTTTAAAATCCATCTCAGCATTAGTAACAAAAGCTTTTAAGTCATATTTACAGAAAATAGAAGCCGTAACTAACCAAGTAAAGCAATGAACGATAGTGGAGGATGGGGAGTGGGAAGAAGGAACACATCAGAATCTGATGTTAAGCTATGTACATACCTCTGAAGTACAGGCAAGACATTTTCTATATACCAATCAGCAGTAGCTTGAACAGGTGCGGTTTTAATTCTAGTAGCTCTTATGCCTGTGCCATAGTACTCTCTTGTGCTCCAGGAGTAGTCAATAGGAAGCTCCTTCACTATGGACACTTCATCATGGAGGACATCAATAAAGTGATCCACGTCAAATATATCTGCAAATGAACTGCGGAAACACAACAATTTCACATAAATGGAAACTTTCCGGTTTGAAAATTAAACATATTAAAGGTTGAAAAAATAGCAGACTCTGGATATACCTTGAATCTTGCCACACAGGGTTCACTTCAAAATGTGGGAGCACCAACGTCGCATTCAAAATCTTAGCAACAGCAACAGCATCACATACCTTTTAAAGAGAAAAGGAAGGAGAATGATATTAGACAAGTGATCAAGTTTTGACTTTTGAGGCAAATGCCAATGAGATACATGATAAAACACTATCTTTTTTTTTTTTTCCTTCTTTTTTTCACTTTATCTCTTTGATCAAATTATAACCTTTCAACACAATCTCATTCATTCACATACCCCCATCTTCTGCTGGTTCAATCCTCCATCAAGGAAAACCTGGATATAACCCCGTGACTTTTCAGGTAGTGCTGCAAGAAATTATAAGAATAAGTAAACATGTAAAATACCAGACACTACCAACAGACAAAACAGACCTCATTTTCAAGAGAAATAAATGTCCAATGTATAAAAGAAAATGAAATTCAATATACAATTTGAACTCACAATGTGGTTTTGGACGCTCAGTGCAAGGTTTCCATCCTTGGAAAGCCAAGGGAGACCAGAGACTAGTTTGAAGTTCAACTGACTGAAAAAACAAATAACCAATTGGTAATCTTGAAACAACTAGAGACACAAAAAGCATGTCAAATCAAATCAACCTAATTTTTTCAACATTTAAATAAAATTATCATTATGATCATGAATTGATTAACGTGCATGCTTCACTCACAGTTTGGCGTTGCAAAGCACCCTCTAGCAAAGTCACGTGCATAGGCCTCGGAGCATTCCACTCCTGCAACGGCAATTCATTGATTCCAAAGTAAAGTCAATATTTTTTCTTCTAATTTCTCACGAGAAATAACAGTTAATTTGATAAATATAAGGAAGGAAAAAAAATAAGAATAAAAGATGAAAATTAGGAGTTACAGAGAACACAGAAGGCGAAGAACGACCGAGAGGTTGGAAAAGATTGGGAAAGAAAGGCGGCAAGAGAATGACGAAAACCACCGCCAATGCGGATTTTTGAGATTGGTTTAGTTGGGTGAAAATCTGAAGCTTCATTGTTCATACAAAAGAGTTTCACTGGTGCTCTAAACGCTGCGTTTCTGTACCCAATCAACTCAACTCAGAAGATGATGTTCCCTTAGCTTCATTAGATTCATCTTCATCGGCAGGTCAGGGATCCAATTTTGGAGCATAAGAACTTTGTTTTATGAAGATTTTGAAAGATCAATGTGGTACTAACCGGACCCAATTATAAGAACAAGAAAAAAAATATATTTTACGTTTATTAAAAAAATTAGTTAACTTGTCCATAATTTTTTTCTTGAACTATTGTTCCTTAAAATTTGATATCAATCATAAACTTCTACTATTAAATGAAGGATAAATAAATCAGAATGACTTTGAGATTAGATAGATTTACAAAAATATAATAAATTAAATATTAATAAAATTAAGGTATTCTTAATGCTTTTTATATTAACAACTCAACAACTTTAATTTTAAACAATTTCTTTAACTCACAAATATCATCACATATTTCATATTATCTCTTATTTAATAATGAAGGAGCATTTATTTTCATGAATTATTTATGAAAATATAAGGTTGAAAAATTTTACTATTACATTTGTTATAAGCTAATAAAATAAATATTGAAGGATATATCACACATTTTATTTCAAATATTCAAAAATAATATTTTCATGTTATATTTTCAAAAATAATATTTTTGGCAATAAACAAATAATCTGTAAAATAAACATCTATTTGTATGATACAATTTGACAATTAGTTCATGCTAATAAAAAATTATTTTAATCATAAAATTAAGTTAGACATTATTTTAGCAACTTTATTATTAAAGTTAATTTTTGCTTAAAGCATTTAAATTTATGTGACATTTTCATAAAATTACGATAAATAATTTTTTAAACAGTTAGGCATTGTGATATTACAAAGCTTTTATACACCACTGACTTGAATAACAATTTTGCTCCATTCGTAATTTAGTATGAAAATGATATATTATTTTTAAAATTAACATCAAATATTTTTTAAGAACTACAAATCTAATTTGTTCACGTCAATTTCTTTGAGCTAATTTTAAACTTTTAAACATGCTAGTTTTTTATTTTAAAATAAAGTATTTATTATAATTTTATATTTTTAATGTAATATTAATAAAAAAATACCATTTATTTTAGATAATTTTTTAAAAACTTTAAATGAACTCTTTAACAGTTTCCTAAAAAATTACCGCATATATTGGTACAAAGGATTGAAGCATAGTTTAAATTGCATTGTTCATATACCATTCTATCTAATAAAAAGTTATCCAAAAATTAAAGTGAATATTGAATAATGAACAAATCCAAAAAAAAAAACTGAGTGAAAGCAAGATAATTTGTGTGTTCGGTGTTTTATCCCACATAAAATACGTGAAAATCAGAAGCTATAACAAATGGCTTTTACTTTGGTACATATAATTAACACGAAATCATAGGAACTCTTTGATCAGTTGATGCTTCAAAGTTAACACGCTTGGATTTACATCTCTTATATTTTTTCTTAACTGCCGCTTAGATTTACATCTAAAACCACGTTATCACGTCAATGGCTCAATGCCATACCAAACACGATTTACATCTCTCTCTTTTTTTTTACAGCCTCTTAGATTTAGATCTAAAATCACGTTTTCACGTGAATGCATAAACAATTATTTTATGCTTCAAAGTTAACACACGCATGCGGATACCAAAGAAGAATTCAAACACGCTGAAAGAGAAATTTGCTGGCTCAAGCTATCCCCGCAGAATCACAGAAATTTGTATATAATTGTTCAGTACTTTTAGTACTTCAAAGTATTTTTTATTTAATATTAAATCTATTTTTTAAAGAATATTAATGTTTATGCTGTAAAATAATTTTACATTAGTATTCAATCACCATTTAAATTATTTTTTAAGATAATTATTTTAAAAATCAATAAAAATTAAAATTAAATCATTCAGATATTAAATCATTCGGATATTAATCGAGTTTGATTCTTTATGAAAATAATTCTTAATTAAATTTTATTTTCCGATCAAAATCTGAATTAACGAGAATCCCTTTCCATGATAAATACCAAGGATTAAAATCAAAACTTAATATATATGATGGATTGTGTAAGACTTTTTATATTGTTACTGTATAATTTTTTCTCACTTTTTTAATATTTTATTACTATATTTTATAGTTTTTAGGTTATAATTTTGTTATAACTCGATCACTTGTTGACCTGTATTTGTAAGTACTTGCACACGAGCTGGATGGGGTGGCTCATGGACTCAAACGGGTATTGACAGCTCTATGTACAGGATGTTGCTTCCTGCAGTATTCCGTTCCATTTCGAAAAGTCCAATTCCAAGAATGGAATGTGCAGGAGGTTTTAGCCGTATTAGCCCTATGTGCATTGCACCCAATGCTTGTTAATGAATAGACATTTTCTCACTTTAGAGAGACGCTTATTTTATTTTAAAGAACTTCGTAATGTTTTTCTTTTTTCACATAGGTCTAGTGACATCTCACATAAAGTAAAATGCTATTTGCAGAGTACCTGCATTCAGTCAATAACAGCCAATTTTAGACCATCTCCTCTCTGGGGTTATGTTTGGTTTGAAAGTAATAAAAGGATGATAATTTTAGGGGAATAAAAATAGTTAGGGAATGAGTAAGTTTTCTCATATTTAGGGTTAAATATTACTCCACTTCTATCTTGGATAAATATTTGTCAACTTCACTCGCTCTCCCTGCTATACAACTTAATTCACTAAATTCACTCCCTCGCTCAATATCTTGGATAAATATTGTTCAGCTGCAATGTGCCATAACGGCTATAAAAAAACAGACACAATTCTAGATTATCTCACCAACAACAATTGAACATTCAACAACGTGTGTGAAATAGAGCTACTGCTATGGCATGCAGCTTGTAAGGAAGACTGGTACCAGGCATGGCTGACCCCTTAATGGCTCACCCAGACTACCCAATCATACATTTTGCTCGTGGCAAGACATAAATTTAAAACCTATAGCTCACGTGCTCATATAAGTTCTAAGCTGGGAGAGTATGGACCATACCTGCTATTACCTCTCTAGCCCCTATATATCCTCCTCCATGGGCGGATCTAGCATTAAAATTTGGGGGAACTAACTCCCCTTAAATTTTGTCATTCAAATATTAATATATCCTTAGCACTTAGTGCTTGTTAATTGTTTTCATTAATAATTCATGCATTAACACTTGTTTATAATGTGATTAAAATATTTATTTTTCATTGAAATGAGAAATACATTTTAACCATATGTATTTTGTAGAAATATTTTAGTTTATATTGTAACAGTTCATATTCAAATATCTCAAACTCAATACTTATATCTAAACTAAATCTCATATTGTCATCATAGTCTTTTGAAATCTCATCGCAAATTATAATAAGTTTTTTTTTATTATTCTATTCAATCCAGAATAGTAATTTGATTTAACTATTTATTTATTCCTTTAAATTATGATTTATAATTGTCCCCGAACTTCCGCTTCTAAATGTGCAGACATAAATAAATTTTCTTGATGATACTGATGTCCCCCTAATTATTTTTCTGGATTTGTCAATGTCCTCCTCTCTCTTATTTAACCTGATTGACTACATATCCTTCAGCTCCTGAACTTGATCTGCCTCTCCTTTACTCAAAAGATTAATCATTTACCTGATCAGTTAACCTACCTACCAGAGCACTTGTATGTTAATCTAACTATTACCCATAATGGTGAGAACATCATAATCTAGATTGTGATTTCTTTTTTAGCCGATACACGTTCTCTTCATCCAAGAAGGAGCATTCCAACAAGGGCAAGGTTGCGGTATACCACCCACTGAAAATTCCCCACAGCAATTTAGTGAGAATAACGTGGCAGCATCAAATGAATGATGACAACAAAGGGATACAGCAAATGTGCCTCAAACAAAATTCTTTAAAATTGACTAATGAGTATATTTATGTAAGCAACAGAAGAACGTTTCCCAAATCCATATAAAGCTAGAAATAAATAAATAAATACGGTGATGATATTGAGTGACAAACATTGATTTATTTTATTACTTGAGAAGATATTTTAATTAATTTTTAATTTTTTAATTTTTAATTTTTATTAATTGAAAAATTCATTTAATTATTTAATAATTAAGTCTTTTTTAGTAATTTTTCAATAACTTTTAATTTTTATTGGAAGACTACTTAAAATAATATTTTTTTAAATATTAACTTTTAACTTTTATATTATATTTTATTTTTATTTTCAATATATTTATTCATTTTTTTATTATCTTTTAAATAAATCATATTTTAATAACTTTTTTGTTATTTTACACTTTTTAATTATTTCAAAGTTAATTTTTCAACTTTCAATTATTAATTAATTTTTTAATTTTCATATACTTTTTCAAGCTAATTTTACCGTACACACAAGAGAGTTATGTTCATTTAACATCAACAACCACGAACAGAACATGCATGTACAACAAAGAAAGAAATAAAGAAATAATCAAGGTAAAAAAAATAAATTTAACTAAACAAAAGACTACCACAAAACACTACCTCCATGTTTTGCTTCAGTTGCAATTTGCTCTATAAGCAAAATTCTACATGCAACACATAAAAGTGAACAAAACAAAACTCAAAACCCCTTTGGCAGCCTTCCTCGCTTCCGCGAAGCAACCCCATTCGAAACCGCCACCTCATTGGGTCCATTCTCGACCATAGGCCCAGGCCCATTGGAGCCCAAAGTTCCAAACACAATTTTGCAATATATGCCAACTTATATATGCTTATATTTGTTCGTGTTCATCATATGTTCGTTTTTTAATTTTTATCCTCAAAAATTTATTTTATATATTGTGGCTTAGCTTCCTTCTAGTTTGATTTATAAGGAAATTTGTGCCTTGTTCACAACTTCAGGTTGCAAATCAGAGTAGACAGCTATTGTAATATTGAAAAATACTGTTCACTTAATTATATTGGCTTGAGGAATTCCTTTAATTAATTTATGACTAATAACTAATATAATTTTGTTTTTCACAAATGTAGCACAGCGCTAAAGGGAGGAATAAATTACTTGCACTTTTACAATGTTGTTTGAGTTGGGAAAAGTCCTTGAAAAGATGCATCTTTTTCTTTTAAAAAAGTTGATTTAATTTGACACTTGTGACTAACTCTTTTTTCTTCGTCTCTTCTTGTTCTGGTCGAGTAAAGTATGAATGACATAGTTACAAAGTACAGTACGCACTCCCATGGCATCAACAAATTGGACGAGCCATCACTAGAACTGCAGGTTGTGCAAAAAACTAAGTTCTTATATCTGCTTTTCTCTATTAATATTGTTATGATTGTGCGGTGCTTATACCGCCTGAACTTCTTGGTGACCAAAGTATAAAATTCAATATGTTTATATAATTAATCTAATTATTTTTTATACCTATTTTGACCTATTTCTGTTATTGCTTGTACATTTGAAAGAGGTGTATATATAGTTAAGGAAATAGTCATGTTTTAACATTTTAGGCTGTAGCTAGTTACACTAACTGGTTTGGTACTTTTGTTCATTTCAGCTAGAGGCTAGCAATAGTGCCAAATTGAGTAAGGAAATTGCAGATAGAACCCAAGAATTATGGTATATCAATTTTGTTAAATAAAGAGAGAAAAAAGTTGAAATACGTGAAGATAAAGAGATAAATATATTTGAGTAAAATTCATTGCATGTGTTTATATATTTTGATCTTTAAAAAAATTAACAACTAATAACTAACATGGACTGATAAAATGATCGATCAGTTGGTTGAAAGGCGATGATCTTCAAGGACTAGGTCTAAATGAGTTGCAGCAACTGGAGAGAGAAAACACTTGAAATAGGACTCGATCGCGTGACTGAGATAAAGGTAAGCAACTACACATACCATAAAGTCATTTGGTTAATTTGGACAAACCTCTGCTGGTGCGCGCATGTTGATGCATGATTTATACTAATTCTCAATTCAACTTTTACCTTCAGGAAAATCAGATAATGAGCCAGATTTCTGAACTTCAGAAAAAGGTTTGTTGATATAGTTTGATAATGAAGCTAGTCTCGATCTGATAATGTTTAGTTAATCAAATTGGAATACACATTTAGTAACATGCTCTTTTCTATAGTGTAATGGCTATATAGATGCAAGTTGTTTTTAATTAATGCTTACTTTAATGAATATCATCATGATGTTTGATAGAACTTAGTTTGGTTATATTATGAAGCATATAATTCGAAGAAACGCATCAGATCGAGTGAAACATTAAAGCCTGTGCTTTAATTCTAGGAATATCATAATATGCATAACAAAGTGATCACTTTATCCAAGATTTCCGCGTTTCTAGCTAGATTTACACTCACTTCAGAATTTTAAGGATTGTTGGTTTGTTTTGAGTGCATCTCTGCTAATAAAGGGAATCCTGTTCGAAGAAGAGAACAAGCATTTAACGAAAAAGGTGAGAAAACATTTTAAACATTTTAACATGAGATTCACTACGTACTGTTTCTCTTTCATTTATGATCAATGTGTAAAAAGCATAATTGATGAAAATATAATAATTAATATTATCTTAAATTTTTTAATTAGAAATAAAAAATTACAAGCAAACAATTAACAAAAAAAAAATCTGTAAATTAAAAAAAAACTTGGAAAGGCTGATAAAAAAATGTCTTGGCATGGGTTTGTTTACAAAATGAGAATGTCTTGATTTAATTTCCTTACATTTACTACGTACGTTAAATTAATAATTAATCAGCTAGCGGAGACGGAGAAGGAGGCTATGCTGTGTAAGGCAAAAATTCCTTTCATGGTGGACTCAGATAAGGGAATAATGCAGGAAGAAGGTGTCTCATTAGATTCTACAAATAACATTAGCAGTTGCATCAGTGATCCTCCTCTCGAGGATGGTTCCTCGGACATATCTCTTACGTTAGGGTAAGCAACCGAAGCAAACACTTGTACACAAGTTACAAACTTTATATTAAATTCTACAAAAATTAGCTATTTTTGCTTGTTCATTAATTTGAATAAGTCCTTTGTTTTTTCAGGCTACCCTTCTCTAACTGAAGAGGTAACATATATGGTGAAAGAGTCTTGCCCCGTTTTGGGCGTTATTAAGATTTTTTTTCTCTTAAAACTGTAGTACTAATATTTTTTTTAATTAAGAAAAAACTGTACCACTATATATATGTTTTTGTTGGATTTGTTTATAAGTGAGAAGTGTATTAAAAAGTAAAATGTATGATTGTTAGCTAAACCAATGAAATGTATTTTAATAATTTTATATATTATATACTTCCATGTATATTAATTTAATTTAATATAATATATTAATTATTAATTTTCTCATCACATGTATATCTTTGTAGTAGTAGTATTTTTTTTGGTCAAAGTGTACCTATGAGAAATCAAATTGATTGTGGTGGTCTTACTATATTTATGACTCCCAAATTTGGACTTTGGATCCTTTAATTTCTAGCTTGTTGAATACTACGCTATACTCGTATAGTAGTTCTTATGTTTTTTTTTTTTTTTTTTTTTGAGGGGAGTAGTACTTATGTTAAAGAGCGAGAAACATTTTTTTATCAAATAAAACCTCGCTATAATTGACTGTAGAATTTACAAATCATATTTGATAAAAATGGTCTCTCTTCCCAACATGATCATAACTTGTTACTCAATAAAATAAATTTTAAATTTATAATTGATTTGGTGGAAAAAAATCTCAAAACTTAAAAGAAGTCACATTTTTTTCCTTCTAATTATATCATTCAATAATATTAACAATTTAAATGAAATTTTAAATTAAATTATATATGAAGATTAGTTTAATTTCTCATGATACGCTAATCTTAATTATTTTACTTTACCAGGAATTCTTAATATAAAATATAGATAACATTTCTATAAAAATAAAACAATAACATTGACTAAATATATATACATATAAGCTTAATTTAACAACTTACGTTTCATGTAAATATAAAATAATTATCAAAATATAAATCTTACTTGAATTATTATGCACACAAAATGGGTGAACAAAAATCATGCAAAATTATTATATATGTACATGTCATGATTGAGAGATCTGAGATCATCTCAAGATCCATTTTTATCCTTTTCCTATTCATTTGCATTAAACTTTTTCTCATATAGTTTTCTAGCATTAATTTTAAATAATATTTTTTCACCATTCTCATTGATTGCTATCCTTATTTGCATTTTTAATTAACTTATTTATTTTTTAGCTTATTTTCCACCATTTTCATTATTTTTTACTTGTTTTTGTACACAATTAAAAAAAATTGTTCGTTTGATTAATTTTTTCATTTGCATATTGTTTCTCATTTTTATATTTTTTCCATTCATCTAAATAATTTTTCTCACTCATTTATATATTATTTATACTCATTTGAATGATTTTTCCTACTATTTTTTTATAATTTTTTGCTTATTTTTTCGTTCATTTGCATATTTTTTAAGAGCATTTGCATGATTTTT
>PYAF01002533.1:962341-993906 GCA_007407185.1 Glycine tomentella
TATTGATTTTTACATCCAGTGAGTTTGCTTTCTCTCTCTCTCTCTCTATATATATATATATATATATATATATGTATGTATGTAAGTATGTAAGTATGTATGTATGTATGTATGTCTAATTAGCATTCTTTTGTCTCATGTATTTTTTAAAACTTTATTCATCATATGCAAGACTGTACAAGAACATTTTTATCTTGTTCTATCCTTCTTGGTTGCATTTTATTTCTTATAGATTGTATCTTTGTGAACCATGGTATGGAGTGTCCTTTATCTTTTCTCCCTTTAAAAACTAAGTTCTCTTTCATATTATTTTTGTAACGTGCAATTTACAATTGAAAATAGATGATATATGTAGGCACTTATGGGCAGAGAAATATCAACATATATCGCGTTTATATAAAGAGAATACTAAAAGGATTGATGATTGTAGGATATTGTGAAAAGGCAGAAGATATTAAATAATGAAAAATTGATGGATAATGAAATTATAATATAAGTCGAGGAGAAACTCTCCTTTACGGGGTATAAGTTGATTATTAAGTTCTGAACACAGAAAATGGAGCAGAATGAACAGAAGAGAAATAAAATGCAGCAAGAAAAAGAACAAACAGAGCTGAATTAGTGGATCCTGCCCTACCTGGCTAAAGCCATTAAACCCTTTAAAAATTTATCTTCTCCACCAATCTCTTCTCCTTACACTTTATTCATGTTTTCCTTACCCTCACTCAGCATTGCTGAATTTCCTCCCCAATTTGCTAATGCCACATGTAAAATCTGTTACCTCCTTCCTTAATTTTCTCTTTACTCATGACAACATTTCTCACCTTGCTTTCATGTACCATCCATTTCCTTTTCTTTCTTTTTTTCTCTTCCTGTATACATATGTTAAAGGCCCATTATAATTGTATGGTTGTTGATCTATATTGTGATTGAAGATGGTTCGATGTTTTGGAAATCTCAATTTGGCAGGTATCTCAAGAATCAAATACCAGACAAGGAAAAGCCTAGATTTCACTTTTTTAATAGTTTCTTCTTTAGAAAGCTGGCTGATATGGACAAAAATCCATCTAGTGCTTCTGATGGAAAAGCAGCATTTCTGCGCGTTCGTAAATGGACGAGAAAAGTAAATTTATTTGCAAAGGATTATATCTTCATTCCTGTGAACTTCAAGTAAGATTCTATTGAAGTTTTCCTTCTCCATCTATCTCTATCTGAATTCAAGTGCTGATCAGCGTTATCTTTTCATGTGATGGTAGTCTTCACTGGAGTTTAATAGTCATATGCCATCCTGGTGAAGTGGTTAATTTTAATGGTGAGGTCTCAGCTTATGATCATTCTTGTGAAAGTATTTTCAGAGATTTATGTTATTATATGTATTCCAGATAAGGAGCTGGACAATTCACTTAAGGTACCCTGTATATTGCATATGGATTCCATAAAAGGTAGTCATAATGGTCTGAAAAACCTGGTGCAAAGGTAGATTAAAACTTCTCACTTTCTTTTATTCCCCTCTCAACCCCTCCCCTGCCCCAAAAACATGCATGCTGGTTATTATGTGCTTTATAGTAAAACTGAAATTGATGTTATATTATGTATGCAAGTACAAGTTATCTTTGGGACCATTGCAGACTATCTGCCCCTGCATCTGAATGTTAAAATATTGATTTGGCAGTAGCTTTATTAAATTGTGATTTTATCAAGCAATTGATAATGAAGTTCCTAGTGGTTAATGTGCTTCCTTTAATTATGTACTTAGTAATTAGTTGTGAAGTCTTACATGACTGGTCAATCTAACCAAATTTTGTTAACATATGTATCAGTCCTAGAACCATTCAAGGGAACTTTTCTGGCCTTAGAACAGAACCTTATATCCTTAGCCAGTATTTTGTGTATAATAATTCATTTAAATGTAGTCCACTTTGTACTCAACTTTTTGCGCAATGTTAGACATAAATAAATCTGAAAAATAGAGCTCAGACCATTGATCCTTTATTTGATTAAACTCTAAGTGGGTCTTCTAGATGAAGTTTCTTCTTAGTTATTGGAACTCTTAGAATTTGGGCTTATGGCCTAACTAAGCCTCGCAAAACTGACTTTTAAGTTGAGGATTGCCCAAGTGTTATGAGCACTACTTAGGCCATATTTCTAATCGATGTGTGATCTCAACCCGCTAGGAGTTGACTTCTTGGTGGCTCTACACTTCACTCAGCCTTTCTGGTCAGCCCCTTTGTAGGTAGTCTTTTCCGAGACACTGACCCAGGGGTGACCAGACCACAACTAAGGCAACTTTCCAACCAACACACATACTTAATGTTAAGTTTTCTAATTTTTGACTTTTATGTAGTTATGGAGTTTCATTGTTAAATTAATATTGAACCCTGAAAAATGCAAATATCATGATTGTTTTATCTCTGATTTTGAATGATGACGTAAACAAATAAGAAAAACAAAATTATGTGCTTATGCATTCTGCTTATTCGTATTGGCATTTTCTGTTCCTTTAATTTCAACATAATATCAGTTATACCTGCTTATTTCTGTTACTACTATGCAGATTCCTTATATTTGTATTCTGATTTTAAAAAGTAAACTCAAGAGAGTTGATTTTGGTCTTTTCTCATCTGATATTGACAGTTACTTGTGGGAAGAGTGGAAAGAGAGACATAAGGATACTTTGGAAGAATACCTTTCATCAAGATTCTTAAATATGCGTTTTCTTCCACTTGCGGTATTGCCTGCTAATATTTTAATGACTTTCACAAGGACAATCATTCTTCCTTTAAAGATCCATTGGTGTTTAATGAAACATATTTCTGTTATATTTGTTGAAGAGTAGATAATACATTGTTTTGGAAATTACTATAAAAGGTCTGCTGTTTTTTGATAAATAAAAAATCTCTTACTAGTTACTAGTTGATGAACGTTAAAATCTTTTCCTTCACTGTCAAAGTGAGGCACCTAATCATTCATATAGAAAATACAGGTATTTGTTTCAATCCATCATATATGTTGGGAGTTGTTTTGAGTAACCCCAAAATTAATCTGAGATTGTAAGGGTGGGACATTTTAGTTCTTGAGATTTCAAAAACTTTGTTAACCCCTGAATTTGCAAATAAATAATTCATTTTAATCATTTTGAACTTTGTTTTCCATTGTCGTTTTGCACCAAAAAGGGTTAAAAATGAATGATTTGCAAATTCAAGCATTAACAGAGGATTTTTAAAATCTCGGACTAAAATGCCTTACTCATTCAATCTTGAAGACTACTTTGGGGTTTTACTGAGTTTTTCTGCAAACCATTTGTGTTACATACACTTGAAGAGGCAAATCCCATCATTTGATAATCTTAATTTTCCTCTATTTTTTGTTCGCTTTAGAAAAATTAGAGAGAAATGGAATATGACATACCTTTTGCATTTGTATCTTTCCTCAATTGCCCATGGCTCATTATTAGTTGAGTTATTCAAGGAACACTGATCACTTTTTGGTTTTATGCTCATAATTTTTTATAGTATTATGATTGAATATTCTTACTCAGTTGACAATTGGCACAACAAGAAAACTCATGATTGTGGCCTATTTCTGCTGAACACTGATCACTTTTTGGTTTTCTGCTCGAGATTTTTCTTTCTTTTTAATGTTTTTGATTGAATGCTCTCACTCCATGACAGTTGCCACAGCAAGAGAACTCATATGATTGTGGCCTATTTCTGCTTCACTACCTAGAAATGTTCCTTGCTGAAGCACCTCTTAATTTCAATCCTTTCAAACTAACCAAGTTTTCCAACTTCGTAAGTGATCTACTTATTCTTAGTTCTCTGGTTTATTTCAAACTTTTTATGGAACACAAACAAGAAATCACTGGAAAGAGTATTTATTTCCATTCTAAAATGAATCAATCACTCAATTGGTTATCAGTGTACAAAGAGCAGCTAATCAATAGCTGCTGGTTGACTTAATTAATCACTTGAGTGGTTCAATATTTTCTTAAGTTGAAAATAATTTTTCCCATAGTTTTTCTGTTGCAACGTCCTCAATTTTGTTTATCTCTTCATCTGAGGAGTTCTAGCTGAACAGCTTTTTAGCATTCTCTTCAACACACTATAATTGGGTTAAGTACATGTCCTATTAAATAACCTGGGTCCCACATAAATTCACTCAGTGATAGTATGTTGAAGAATGTGTTAAAAGGAGTGTGTTGTTTATATTTCTCTTAGTTGTTGGTCATACCTATTTTAGCATTACATCTCCCAATTTGATCTAATGTAACTAGTAATTTCCAGCTCAATGTGGACTGGTTTCTGCCTGCTGAAGCTTTTCTCAAGCGAACATTGATCCAGAAGTTAATCTTTGAACTTTTGGAAAATCATGGTTCAAATGAAATCTATTCCTCTGATTGTAGTGATGACGATGAGTGCTTAGAAAATAATGATAACAGAACTGGGATTGATCATCCTGAAGTCAATAAGGAGTCAACAACTTCCCATGCTGGGCAGGGAATAGAAATCACTCTCTTGTCTGGTTCATCGTCTTTGGATCCTCAATCCTTTAACAATTCAGGATTGGTTCTTAAAGAGCTTTTTGATCCAGGAGCTACGGCAGGAGCAATGTTGGGACAGTGTCAATCTTTTGACCAGCGTTCATCTGATTATCGTTTCAATGGTTCAATATTTTCGATCGAGGTATCTACTCATAATCTGTCTCTGCATTTTTTTTCTTGAATTTGTTTGAACCACTTCCTAGGGTCATGTGTAGTCTCCCCTCCCAGCAACATTTTTATCACATGGACAAAGCCAGTTTCCTCATCCCAAATACAAATTTTGAACCCTTATGCTACAAAAGGCTTCTATGCTTGTCAAATAATTTATGCTGTTTGCATTACATTTTATACGATGACATAGACTTACGACCTATCACCTCCTCCAGCATAGTTCCTAAATATTGCCGTTGAATGATGTGTAAATTTCTTCTAAACTTATGACCTATCACATATATATTAGGTCCTATCACTCTTTTTTTACATTGATGTTGTAAAACTAACACCCATCCTCCTTTTCTATCCTATTTTAATAGGAAGACACGGATCTTGGGGACCAGTTTATGTACTTGCCTACAGATCCCAACTTCCAGCAAGTGGCTGGAATTACACCTCAAACATGTTCTTTGCCATATCTTCCTAGGGATTGTGGAGATGAGACATGTCATAGATCACAAATCTCTCTGCTAGTGGATCGTGATGTGGTGCAGCCATCTTTAGATACATCAAATGGTGTCTTAGATGATTCAGATGTAACAGTCACCAAAAGTTGCCTTGTTTTGAATGTGCCTGGGTCATCTAATGAACCTGAACAAGGTGAGAAAACTTGTTCAGCCATGGAAAACACTGAGCATGTTATAGATATTTCCAACTCGATTGTGGGAAATTCTCTAGACTCAATTACGAAGTGTGATGTTGACAAGAATGGAGATCTCCACTCTTCTGGTCAAGAAACTCTGCCAATTCCAGTGCAGCAGGTTTCTGATGCAGTAGATGATGAGGAAACTCCAATACCATTGCAACAAGTTTCTGATGCAGTAGATGATGAAGAAACTCCAATACCAGTGCAAGAAGTTTCTGATGCTGTAAATAATGAGGAAACTCCAATAGTACCATTGCAACAAGTTTCTGATGCAGTAGACGATGAGGAAGCTCCCACAACACCATCACAAGTCTCTGATGAGGCTGGATGTGATGATGGTCAGACGATTGATGACATTAAACCTGCTGATAATTGTGAGGAACAAGCTGCAAAGAGGAGGCGGCTTATGCCTCTACAGTGCAGAAGAGAGGCATTGTGACAGAATCCGATTTGTAGATAACTAGGTATAGATAAATATGGCATCTTCTTTTACCTTTGCTTTTGAATTATTTCTAGGTTTTACTTTACCAATATGTGAATAGTGTCGTTGCTTGGTAGTAGTTACTTCTGCGACCAAAATTGAGAAATATCTGCGGACTTTAGACACGATTCAGCCGGGCAATGGTAGGATTTTTTTTATTCTTGATGAAAAACGTTGAATTTTTTTTTTCCCTCCGTTTCATATATTCTAAGCTCCAGATTATAATTTTGCGATTGTTGGTTTTGATTTTATTTGTGAAACTCGGGTTAACATGTTCTCTTATCTTACAAATAGTTAAGTGGAAAACAATAAAAAGCTTACTGTAAAGAAAGTTACTTAACAATGTTCAAGGGGAGGTAAATTGAAAATAAATAGTAAGTTATAAAATTAGTGCATGGATCATGTTAATCCTCATTTTTATTTCAACAACTATTCATACCAAAAAATCTTGAAAAACAATATAATAAATTTAAATGATCTAATTATATTGTTTTATTGCAGTGTTTGACAACTTTTTAACTTAAATGTGTTATTTATCAAGGGTTTATGATGCTCCTTTTTAGACCCTAATTAAAATGTTTTCCTACACTTTCTTTTTCTACGAACATCTCAATTCCTTCAATCAACAAATTACCCCGATCATACAATAGTATACATACATATACTTTACAGTTGTGCCAATACCTCAACAAGTTACTTCCAATCTTACGAAACCTTGACAGTCTTTAGTTTTGTTTTTGTTACACCTTTCTTGTATAAACTTATTGAATAACAATTTAAAAAATTTGATTATTCGTCATTAAAGAAAACATAGGTAACACTGTAACAGTAGATTTCCTCAATACTTATTTGAGAAATTTAGCAGAAAATAGTGAATATTTCCAACTATTGTTGGGAAGCTTCTTCCATCCGAGTTTTGCTCTCCAAACACTTGTGACTACTTATCTTTTGATGTACAAAAACAACCATTTCTAACCATTGCTTTGAGGTGGGTACAAAACTTTACTTTGGATAATGATGATAATAATTATATAGTCTTAGATTGGTGAAGATAATGACAAATGTATCGATAAAGACTATTCTCATATAATAAATACAACAGAAGAATCAAAAGAATGATAGCAATATACTTATTTTAACACACTCTAGTATTAATTAAAATTTATTAAAAACTAAAAAATCATAAAATTTATTAGATCTGAAGTAAAATTTATAAAATCATATAATTTTTAATAAATTTCATCCAATAATAAGGGATGTACTGGATTAAGATTTTAAAGACTTTTTTTTATTAAAAAAATCTTGTGATATTAAATCAGAATTTTTAAATAGTATAAATAAGTCTTGTGGTGTTCAATTAAAACTTTTAAGATTTTTTAAGGAAGATAACAAAATCCGATAGTATTTAATTAGGATTTTTTTATAACTTATAAAAAGTCTTTTGCTATTAAAAAATATACAAATCTCAATAATTGATTTTTTAAAAAGGATTTCGATTAATTTCATCATGCTTTTTAATATTAAACATCTATCAAACAATCTTATCAAAATCCTTGAGATTTTGCTAGAACTTTTTTATTAGTTAACATATTTTATTTTCTCTCATCACACATACTCTCTTCTCTCTTTGATATTTTTCAAGATGTGTGTCATATATAAATTCTTTTGAAATAAAAAAAAATGTCAAATATACTTCTTCTTTATTCACTTTTTCCTTTGTTTTCTAAATTAAATTAATGTTTGTCTTATGTGCTAAGATTAAACATGATTTTCTTATATTAACTATGTTTATCATCTACTCCACGCAATATTTTTTAAATTATCACTCTTAATTTCGTCATCTATATAACTCAATGATCCTCTTACTAATTTTTCACCTTTACTACTCCCTTATAATATATGCTTATTATTGCATTCATTAAAACATATCATTAGATTTATTATGAAATAATTATAGTAATTAAAAAAATCAAAAAACCGACATATAATTTTAAATCTGTTATAGTTCAAATTCAAAAATAAGAATGAGAAAATGCTATTACAAAAAAGGATAGTATATAAGGACATAAAACTAGAATCAATATAACTATTAAAAGATTAAAAAATTTGTATTGATTATTTTATTCAAACCTAATAATTATTTATTATTTTTCACCAACTCTTATAATTGTAAACGTATTTTTAAAAATTCACAAAGTCATTTCAAATCTTATAAATCTATAAAGTCCTTTCAAATTTTTTAACCTGATAAAAATCATTAAACTCTAAACTATCATAAATATTTTTAAAAAATTTAATAAATCATAATACTCTTACATAATCTTTAAAATCATTTTTTAAAATTTAATCAAATGCATCAAGAAATGTGTTAATAACATTTTCAATCATTAAAAAAAAACATTTTCGATCACTAAATCTTAATTTTTTATACAGGAACTGATTTGTAAAATAATACTCCTTAATTTCCAAATCATTTTGATCATTTGATGTCATTGCCACATGTTTTGGTTTGCCATTATCTAGTAAGAGGTATAATCACTGGTGTCAGGAACGTACAGTGGTGATTGGTGAAGTGAATAGCGGGGAGGGAAATGCAGAAGCGCAACTACCAAACCCATGTGTTCATTGGTGCCGAAGGGAAGCAGCAGCATAAGCATGACATGTCTATGCCTTACCCATAACCATAACCTTCTCTTCTTCTCTTTCAATTATTCTCCGTAAGTAACCAATTCCCTCTTCCCTCCATTAGTCTCTCAATGCTTCTCTCTGAAATCTTTGCGTTTCTATCTCGCGTTTTGTTTCATGGTGTTATTCTCCGACCTCGAATTCGACCATTTTCCACCAACTTCAGGAGCGGGCCCACACCAATTGCTTCTTATTCTTCTTCTGCCTTCGCCCAAAGCATGGCGAATTTCGACGCTGATTCCGTCACTTACCTTACGCAGCGAGATGCCGCGGAGATCGACGAGACACTCATGGGTCCACTTGGCTTCAGCGTTGACCAGCTCTTGGTCATTTTCATTCTTCACCTCTTTCTCCATTTTTTTTTTTTTACTTTTCATTTGTTAATGCATTTCTTAAGCATTACTTAACGCCTTTCATACCTAATTCCAGGAATTGGCTGGTTTGAGTGTCGCCACTTCCATTTCTGAGGTATTTCTGAGGAATTGGCTTAAATATCTTTAAGGTCCCTGAAGTTTGTTATGGGTCCCTAATAAACTTTTTTTGGTTGTTGAGTCCCGATATATAGAAACTTTTGTTTTGAATCACTTGAAGGCTTAAACATATTTAAGCCTAATATTATTAATAACTGTAAATTTTGAAACCATCTAGGCATGAAAGTCTTTCTGTTGGTGCGTAGTTTACACTAGAAAGGAGAAAAACATTGTCTGAGGAAAATTTGTTCTCTTTCTCTATGGATTATTGCCTATTAAATTAATACTGATGCGTTTGTGCTTGAATTGCTTTTTTCTTTTACAGGTATACAAACCAAGTGAGCATAGTCGTGTTCTTACTATTTGTGGTCCTGGTAACAATGGCGGTGACGGTCTCGTAGCTGCTCGCCACCTGCATCTCTTTGGTATAAGCCCTTTGTCTGTTACCCAAAGCGTACCCCTAAGCCTCTCTATGCTGGGTTAGTTACTCAGGTAGGATGGAACTCATTTTGACATAGTTTTGAACCGCCACTCTTTTTTAGTTATTCTTTTTGTGCCTATTTGGGTTTAATGAGTTACTGCAAGTCTCATGAAATGTTGATGCTGTGGCTTGAAGCACTGTCGATCCCATTCTTGTCAGTGGAAGAACTACCATCAGATCTTTCAAATGACTTTGATGTTGTCATAGATGCAATGTTTGGATTCTCATTTCATGGTAGGTGTTTTTCTTTTTAAGAAATTGTTTGCAATCCATGTACATCTAGAGCATCTACATTATTCTCACCTATGTTTTTGGAAACCAGGGACTAAACAACATTACCATTGTTTTCTGCCTCTAGTCATCGTCTTGCTTATGTTAATTTCCTCTTTTTTTCATGTATGCTTCCTTGTTATTCTGATGCTTACTGTCTCCTCAGAAGTCTGGGTGGGTTGCTCTCCCTGTTAGGATCAACATCATTGCTATAATTATAAACTATAGCTTGAAACACTCGGTTAACTAAATTAAATAATGCTTTCTTTGTTATTAAATAGGCTTTCACATCACATTGGTTCTGAATTCTGAAGTACTGTAGATCCTTTAACAAATAGTTCCATTTATTGTTTATTATTTTCTGTTTGTTCAGGTTCTCCAAGGCCTCCTTTTGATGATTTGATCCAGAGACTAGTCTTTTACATAATAATAATAATCAAATTTGCCAAAAAAGATCAGTTATAGTCTCTGTAGATATTCCCTCTGGTTGGCATGTTGAAGAGGGAGATGTTGATGGTACAGGCATTAAACCTGATATGTTGGTATGTTTCAGGGATATATCTGTCTATTTATTTCTTTGAACGTTGAAATTTAGATATTATATAATACCCTCAGATATTTATTCCAACATAAATTGGGTTTCTATTGAGATGCCATTCCACTGTCGCGCTTAATTTTTTGTAGGTTTCTTTGACGGCCCCAAAATTAGGTGCAAAGAAGTTTGGTGGCCCTCACCACTTTCTAGGAGGTAGATTTGTCCCACCTGCTATTGCAGAAAAATATAAGCTTATACTTCCACAGTATCCGGGAACATCCATGTGTGTTCGAATTGGAAAGCCTCCACAAATTGATATCTCAGCTCTAAGAGAGAACTATATCTCTCCAGAATTTCTTGAAGAGCAGGTCAAGGCTGACCCTATTAATCAGGTAAAGTTCATGTGACACAATACTGTTTGTTGCAGAGGTGATGTCCATCTATTACTCATCAGTGGTTGTTAATGACTTTAGTACTTTGCCATGATCTATTTCAGTTTCCTAATCTGAGTACTTAGATTTTAATGCCTGTGAATGATTGCAAATCTATGATATTCTATTTGTTATCTGCAGTTTCACAAATGGTTTGGTGATGCGTTGGCTGCTGGTTTGAAGGAACCAAATGCTATGGCCTTGTCAACTGTAGGGAAGGATGGAAAACCGTAAGATCTGCTTCTGTTTTTTATGTTAAAATACTGTATCAGTGGGTCTTGTAAAATGAATTACTCTCCCATAACTCTGGATAAGATGTGTAATATCTGAACTAAGATTTCCAAATTACTTTACTTCATTTGGCTGCAGCTCATCAAGAATGGTATTGCTAAAAGGCTTGGATAAGAACGGTTTTTTGTGGTTAGTAATAATCTGTTATAAAATGTTAGATCTGCTGAGGCAATGCTATTTGGCAAATGCTTATTTGTGTTCACCTGCTGCTATTGGTTTGTGCAGGTACACAAACTATGAAAGTCGAAAGGCATGTGAATTATCTGAAAATCCACGTGCATCTCTTCTTTTTAACTGGGATGGTTTAAACCGGCAGGTGATTATTGCTTACATGCTGGCTAGCCACATCTTCAGATTGACTTATTCTTACTGAGTATTTCTATGTAGCTTACTAACGTACTCTAACTAAAACACAAGTAGATGTACATTAGCAAATCCCATTGAAGTATTATTATTTTGCATTTGCTGACTTGTTTTTACATTGATGAAGTACAATGGTTTGTGTGCCAATTTAACAGGAAGCATCTAGTTTGATAATGAAAACTTCGTGTCACAGTACATTTTGGAGGCATGCCACATAACTTATTGATAATCGTGATATTTTACAACTATACTGAATTGGAAAATATGAGGCAGTTGTAATTTGTGATTGACTGATTCTGTTTTCCCAGGTCCTTTTAGTTGGCCACACTGTAATCAGTAATCTATTTGTATAGTAGGGAAAGGAATTTTTTTCCTTTCTATTTTAGGCTTCTAAATTTGTGTACAGTTTTCATTATTTATTTCTTCCCTGTAATTCATATTTGACTAAGGAAACACATTGTTGTCTATATCTTTTCTTAGGTACGGGTGGAAGGGCCTGTTCAGAAAGTCTCTGATGAGGAATCAGAACAGTATTTCCATAGCCGTCCTAGAGGAAGTCAGATTGGACCAATAGTCAGCAAGCAGGTCTACTTCTGCCTCACTTCAAATCAAATTGTGATGTATGGAAATGATATGGTATGTATACTTATAATTTAATTTCTTGGAATATTAGAGTACTGTAGTGCCGGGTAGGCATGTTCTTTATCAGGAGTACAAAGAGCTGGAAGAAAAATATGCTGATGGGTAAGTTATTGAACAATTACTTTTGACTCTGTTATCTGCGAATTCTGATAAAATATGATAGTCCCAAGAGATGGTCAATAATTCCACATCTCCCCTTGGCTTGGACTTGGAAATCTGGTTAGCTAATCATCTCATTTGCCCACAAATATACCCTATTCTCCCATGTTAACTCTAGGGGAGCTGGAAATAATCCTCATATTTTTTGCTTGCAGAAGTTTGATCCCTAAACCTAAGAACTGGGGAGGATATAGGCTAACACCACAACTTTTCGAGTTTTGGCAAGGACAGAAATCTCGCTTGCATGACAGGTGGTTGCCGCCCCGTTTGTGATAGGTTGCTTGTTTTCATTTTTTTAATGGGTGAAGCCAAACAATATGCACATAATATTTTTTAGTGATATATATTGGGTTTTCAAGCCATGGTTTAGGTTCAAGATCCATGTTGTTTGCCTATTAATTTGAGTTGATCTATATCCTAGGCTTGGTGCTTGGTTACGATAACGTTATAAAATAGTCTGCCATGTCTACATTAATGACATTTTTACTTTATTTACACCCTCCTCCCAATTGAGTTACTCAAATAGGTTTGAGGTTTATATTCAAAATCAACACTTACAAGCTTTTGCTGCATTTTTCTTCCCTCATTAGTCATCCAAACACGGCCTATATTGAACCTTGAGATTGCTTAAAATTTGGATATACTTATTCTTGATGGGCAATTTTGATTTGGAACTCTATAAATAACCTATCCATAGAAAACTGATAGAAACATGGTACTTTATTAGGAAGAAATATTTATAAAAACCCAATTACAAAGATAAAGCATTGCCTTTGTTCCTTCTTTGAAATTGTTTAACCAGGTACTTCTCCACCATATCTAGCATAGTATTTTTTTTCCCCACTGTTCCTCCTTTGCTGCAATTCTGGTTCTTGATCTTCAACCCTTCATTTTCCCTTTTGTCTTGCTCCCGAGATTTCCCTTCCCTTTCTTGGCCCTAACTGGCAAATTCAGATCATACCTGGCCTGGAGTTTCTTGAGCACTGACCTCTGAAGCTCTTCCCATGATACCTTAGGATTACTAACCCCCACTGTTTATACCAATCATAAGCATGTCCTTCTAGTACTTTCACAACCAACTGCAGCTTCCCTTCCTTCTTCATGTCAAAGTGCTGTTGGATTTGAATCAGCCATCTGCACGCATCATCTTGAAACACTGGGATTCTCAGACGTTCCTCCTTGAGTTCTCTCTTGAAAATTGCAATTTGGTTCCTCAGTTCTGCAATGATGTCAATAATGTGCTTCATTATTGTTGAACCCTGAACAGTTCATGGAACCTTCTATACGCACTATCCACAACTCCGAGATTGGAGTTCCAGTACCAGTTCATTGTAGTTCTGGTACCAGTTTTTTTTTTTTCCTGGCAAATGTTGTTTGAGCGAGATGCCCGATTGCTTCTAAATATCCCAGCCCAACTAACTAACTCACTCCCTTACTAATAGATGCTAAAAGATATCTAACACAAACAAACACCTAATAGAAACATTTCACACCCTTTTCTGCATTATAATAAAGTATGTAGAATTCCTTTGCTTAAAAGATTAGTTTGAAATACTAGTTAAAGGAGTACGTTGTCCTAGAGGAGTTATCTAGGCTACCTTTCTGTTCCAGAGCAGAGCTTCATATATAGTGAGGTAAATTTTCCACCAAAATTTTCTGATATTGTATACATGTTTTATTGACAGGTTGCAATATACTCCCCATGAGATCAATGGACAGCGGCTGTGGAAGGTTGAGCGGTTGGCTCCCTGATCATTAATTTTTTTTCTTTTCAATACCTCTACCTGTGAAAAATAAGGGAAATAAACTTTTTTCTTCAATATATTGAATTGTGCTGTGTCAATTTCTATATACTTGAGTTTTCCTTTTCTTGGCATTCTAAGTAGACTTGACCGCAGGCCTACATTCCAAGTAATTTGCAGAACGAAGAACTTTCGCCCGCCGAAAATTGTAAAATTGATATCCAGGTCAAATTTTAAGTTAATGAAAAGTCAAACCAACAATGTTGAAAAAAGATTGGGATAAGCAGTTCCTTTGGAAATATTGATAGTTCAGCATAAATTAATAGTCGTCCGATATCAATCACGATTTAGCGATAGCTTCAATTGGTCAACTTGAACTATATTTTCAAAAGTGGCAAGTGCAAAACTTGATCCGTTGTCTTAGACAGTGTCTTGTAAGATGTCAACGATAATAGTTATGTGAATACCTTGCATTTATTGTCCAATATCGGTCGCTCACTTGCTCCCCCGTACCTTGTATTTTTGTAATCGCATGCATTTGTCATATATGGAATCTACCAAATGTTACTTGCAACCCCAAATACCGTTGCAGGATATAGGGTGTTAACCTTTTTCAGCTTTATTTGCTTTGCCACGTTATTGTATTATAGTTGTTGTGGACAAGTTGGCAAGGTCATTTTGTTTTTCATGAATCTAATCATGGTCCCTCGGATCCACAAGTTTTAGATATTCCAAGGCATTGTGATTACTCGTAACTGCAATACAAATTTTGATTCTTTAAAAAGACGAGATTCTGTTTTTTTTTTTTTTCGTCAACAATTCATTCATTAGAAAATACCTCTCACTGAAAAGCCTTCCTAAAACGGGTAAATGTGCTGTCTACGTATAGCCTCTATTCTATCTATCATCTATGCACTGATCTTCAGTGAACAAGATGCTCCTGTTGAAAAACCGTAAGTAGTTCTTACTTTCTATTCAAGATAAGTCACCTTTTCATTTTTTTAATCATGAGTGTAATGCCTCTCATTGAATTCATGTTTGGATATGAAATTAATTTTAGATTAACGTAATTTTATAAAATTGATTTAAGAAAACAAAGGTGATTTTTGTTTGAATAATAGATATTAAAAAATTGATTTTTATAGAGAATATTGCTTGAAAATTTATAATCATAATTGGTTTTAGATGTATAATTATCAAAATAGGTTTTAATATTCATATATAATTTTTAATAGACATTTTTTTGTATTGGAATTAATTATATTGATATTGATACATTCATTAAATAGCTAGAGATTTACAATATTTTTTTACAATAAAATTAATAATGACAATATTTACTTAATAATTAGCTTTTGAACTAAAATACATAACTTTGAGAAAAGCTTACAAATTAAACTAGCTTAATTATCAAATATAAAGTAGTGACGATAAATAACTTTTAAATATTTTCTTTAATTAATAAGAAGTATCATTATTTGGATTTTTCTCTCTCTTTCTAATCCAAATTGCATAGCTAAAGATCGAAAGAAAGAGAATTGGACTGGAAAATTGTGAATAAGAAAAGGGTTGAAAGTCATGACTCGAAGTTAACAGTTAATAAACAGAAGAATAGTTATGGTTTGAAAGTAGAGAAGATAAGACATTGATGACTAGTAATAATTTGCTACATAAACAATATTTTTTGGGGGACTATTGGGGATTAGTTCAATTAGAGTGACATTGTGTGCTGGTGGTGAAAGAAAAGAGTAAATATGAAATAATAATACATAAAAAGTTAACTTCTAATTGAATCCATGTTCGAGGGTGAAATTCACATTTTAAATTTGATTCCAAACATCTTTTTGCATCATTGATTTCATGTTTAGATATGATTTTTAAAGGCTAATAGTTATAACTTTCATATCTGAAATGTAATTCTTTCATTCTTAACGGATTTTCAACACATTACTCATTACAAGAATAATTGCATTTGATGAAGTCAAGACTCTAGTTTGATGGGTACAATCGCGGAACCAAACATACCCAAATATTATAGTTGCATTGATTTGGTTAAGTTCGATCATACTGAAATGGGCTCCACCATGAATTTAAAACTTGCAAACTTTTCATGCTTCCACTCCTGCTTCTTTTGACCGAGTTGAAGCTGATAATCTGACAGTCACGTTACTTTATTTCAGGCCAGTTTGATTTAAGCCAAAGTGACCTGACTGAAGATGCCACCTTCTCTCAGAAATAAAGGTTCAATGAGTGCTGCTTCTATCTTAATATATGTGTTTTTGTTAAATGCACAGGGAACTATTGTTACATCCATGGTTGTTTGAGATATTTTGGGATATCTCAGCTAAAATTATTATTAAGACCAGTATATGAATCATGAATGTAAAAAAATAATACTAACATCTAATATAATATTTGCGATAGAGAAAAAAAGAAAATAAAAAACGAATGTAAAAAAGAATGAGAGAATTGTTTTTTAAGAGAAACATAAAAGTTGAAGTTTGTTAAATAAATAGTTACCTAACTATGGGAATGATCAATGGTAATTAACATGTAATTGTCTCTATTTCACAATTTTCTAACGGTTCCTTCACAATTATGACTTATTAACTAATGTTGTTAACTTTTATTTACTATTTCTTAAAACTATTTTCTTCTTTAAATATTTTTTTTTTGTCTTCTTTTAAATATTATGTATTGTACATATTTAATATAGCAAATGGCTTTATTAAAAACGTGAGAAAATGGAGCAATTGAGACAATTAATAATGCGTTACAATAATAATAAGAAGAATTTGAGGCTTAAGATAATTGCCTTAGGAGATAATTTCGGACCCTAGACCTGGTTACGTGTCACGCTTGAAAGACAGATGCTAAGATGTTGAGATGGGACGGAGTTAAAATTAGAGCTGAGAGTTCTAATGATTCTAAAGGAGAAATTATTGTAATGGTCTTTTCTTAACCACTCTTTCACATCATGCAACTAAAGAAAAGGTTTTAATGGGATTTGAATTTTGAAGTTCTGTTCTAGATATTCCACAAGTGGGGGAGCTGTTTGATCGAACTAATGGGTTATTAGCATTGGAAAATAACTGGTTTGTGGTTCTGTTTGAAGGGAAATTTAACAAAACATGACATCAACATCAACCCTTATGACTATGAGCAACCATCCATGGAGGATGACCCACCGATATGTCAATTTTGATTTCACATTAAAGAAAAATTTATAATTGATTATAGATTAAAACAATTTTAAGTAGTTTTTGTCTTGAATCCTAGATTTAGTATTGAGTTTTACTTCTAATTTGAGAAAATTTTATATGTTTTGACCCCGTTTTTTCAAAAAAAAAAAAAAAGAAAAAAAAAAAAAAGAAAGGTCTTGTGCATTGTTCAAACGCTATTTGCATTCTAGTTGTGTATAAGAATGGACAAAGATACTGAAGCAGGGAATAATGCTACTTTCTTTTTTGAAAACTTTTTCTTCAATGGTTATCTGTATTATGATTAGCCTTTGAACTTTGAAGGGAGTATAATCTGCAACTTATCTAAAAAAATTCTGACAATCTGACTTGACTGCTTGTCCTGAGTGATTTACTTATTATTGAGAGGAGGCCTTTTAAGTTTTAACATTAGTGCATGTCTCATGCCTTCAATTGGGCATATATTTTAATGATGCTGAAGGGGTTCTTCTTCCTTGTTATATATCCTGGATTTCTTCCTTTCAGAAGAAAGTCTCCAATAACCAGTTCTTATTCTTCATTTTTAGACATTTGATATGGCACTGTAAGCAACAAACTGAATATTTTTGGAGGAATTAATGATTTAGATAATACTGAAGTTCAATCTTGGAAATTCTCTAATTTTCTTCTTCTTAGTTGAGCATATTATTTATTATTCCATGTGATACCTTTAAATAATTGAGACCATTCATGTAAAAATGATTGTGATAGACTCCTTAACAAAATGATATTCTCACTTGACATGACACACACTAGCTTGTCTGAGATATATACGCAAGTGAAATCTCTTAGCATCCCGTTCTAATGCAGATGTTATAGAGGAAAGTTAGACAATATTTAATGTAAAAAGAATAGAAGATCAATATATTATATAACACTTTATAATTTATATAATAAAATTGTGAATTTGGAAATAAACATTGTACCTACAATGTTAGTAACAAAATTCAACCAACTTTCCTTCAAAAGCCATTTTCTCCGAAAATCATGGTCTGTAACATAAAATAAGAGATGGGTTTCAGTTAGGAAAAGGCAAAGATCAATGCTGAATTGGTGCTTGAAAAGAATGCGTGACTAATAAGTTAATTCCACATGAACTACAATAGTGGAGGAGCTTAATACAATGGTTATAGTAATAGCATAGCACACTACAACATACTTTAGTGGTTGACCCCGTGCTTAGATCAACCATGAAATGTGCTTAACTACACCAAATTTGTGGAAAACCAAAACCCTTTTGTGGCTCCACCGACCATTTCCTAACATTTCCTTTCCCTACCAAGACACCGACAACAGCCATGGCCAATGTCACTCACTTGCCAAGCAGATATTGGCTTCCTTGTTTGATATTATGTACCTCTCCACCATTATTTTATCAACTATGAATGATATCATTATTTGATAAAATGCACTATTATAAAATATCTTAATATGCACAAAGCTATAAATAATGTATCTCAATCCATTACCGTACAGACGGCCCACACACTCTAATGATCATGCTGTGGGGCCCAAACCCAGATGGGTCGTCACCAATCGGCCCAAAGAACTTCAACTTTTTAGCATTGCAACAACTCATTATAATTATTATTATCATTTGTTATGATAATCGTTTATGCGTGCTTAGAAAACAGTATAATGCATGTGCTAACCATATCGGGTTGCGTGTCTTTATACTTTATACATTATTCTTTCCATTTAGATGATGTATTTTTGATGAAATTCTTTTATTGAAAAAAGTTATGGAATGGTCTGCGGGCTGCCTAGGGGGTAAGGCACGATCATAATTACTAATTAGTAGAGTCGTTAAAAGCATTTGACGGCTATATGAGTGAACCAAGTGTTGAGGTGAAAGAGGACCGTCCCCGTCTAAGGCCATACCAATTTGCTTTCTTCTCTCATTTTCCTTATTCTCTTTTTCCACCACTTTTCTTATAGAATCAGGATAGTGATGGTTACTCGCAAGAGAATAACTAATGCTATGATTTGATTTGATATGCCTCCATTTACGTTTACATCATGACAAACATTAAAATTTTGGTAAATGTCATGTTCTGTCCTTCCCTTCTAGAACTAGCTTTCAAACCAAGGTAAAAAAAAATTCTTGTTTATTTCCCTCAAATAGTTTTTAAAAGTTTTTAACATTTTACATAATTACTGATTTTTTTTTTTCAATATACTTACAAATACACAGGGAAAATGGTATTAATATTACAAAATAAGCATAAGACTTTAATTCTAAGGTAATAGCCATGAAGGGGATTTTCCTGCCACGATCAATATGGATAGGCCTAATAATGAGAACTGAATGTATCATTTATTGTCAATGTTCCCCGCACAAGCTTCTTATCCTCAGCAACGTAATCTGAGTCATTGAAGGTGAGGGTCAGACTAAAAAAGGAAGTGGATAAATAGCTAAAATTGCAAAGGGGGTCACTTGTTTAGGTGAGAGCATTTGCATTTGGCAATGGTCCACTTGGCGCAGCAGAAAATGGTTAGACAAGAAAGAAAACCGAAACTTTGCTCCCCCATCACTTGTTTCATTTGCACAGTCAGGTCCCACTTTGATCTTAGAGTTTACTTTTATCATTTTGCATTATTCCAGATTGAATATCAACAAAGCAGAAAGAAAGATTTTTTTTTTTCCTAATTATGAGAGTGCGAAGAGAAGCCATCAAATTATTGGCTCCCTCACACCATTTGGAATTGATTGCAACTAATAAAGTCCAGTCCTCTGCATAAACCAGATAGTAATTGTGAATAAAATAGAATATCATACATAAAATCAATGGGCGTTCAGTTTCACACTCGATCATTCTACATTCAGAAAGTGAAATACATAAACACAGCCCCAGTATCCAAGTTTGTTATATGGTCCATGCATATTCTGGCATTTATCAACCATGTAGCAATTGCTAACTAAAAAAAAATTCAAGAGTCAGGAGCTACAGAAACACATCTGAGAAAACAAAAGGGGAACGCATATTCGCTATATCAGTCTGGTGATAGGGTTCTCACCACCCTACAGCTTAAACTAACTATCATCGGAGTCAGCATACACAAACTAAGTCCTTAAAAAGCGAATGCTTTCCCTTTTCTACTGGTACGGTGAAGTTGGAGACAATAATGCTTATTAACAAATCCTCAAAGCAGCTTCAGCAATCTCTAACTTCCTCAACTATGATAGTGAAGTTCTTCATGATAAAAAGAATAAAAAAGGACATAAATTTTAGCTATAGTGATACAACATTGGATGGTCCGATACCTACAGGAATTCTTATCATCTGCATCCTTCTCAGCACACCCTCTCCCGTTGATATTCCCCAAGCTTTCTCCCATAAACAAGAATGCAGAATTTGAAATGCTTTGCCACATAATAGAATCTATAGTCCTCTATGGCCTGCCATCAAAACAGTGTTGGCCAACAGCTGAGTTCTTAGCTCAACTTTTTTTGACATTGACAGTACAAATCATCAATCATGTGACAGGTTTATTTAAAAACTAGTTAAGTTTCAAAGAATCAGCAAAGGATGGTAACAACTTTTGGAGCATCATCCCGTGGCCCGTCCAGAGACCGATACATGTACAGAATCTCTATACCATCAGCTTTGTGCTCTTCACTATTAATGACTTCCAACACCAGCTGGGGCAATGTCTGCGCAACTTCTTGGCAAGCTTGGTGCGTCAACTTACATGAGGACATCCAGAGGAACCTCATGTTGTAAAAATGATGCAAGCCAGAAAGCAAAGCTCCATCCCCAAATGGACTGTCCCTGATTTCAAGCTTCTGCAGATTAGAACATCCTTGTAGAACATATTGGAGTCCAAGGTCAGTGTCTCCAGCAAAGGCAACTGACAGCGTCCTAATCAACTTCCCATACGTCCCAATGTAACTAAAAGCCCGATCAGTCAGCAAACCAGACACAGCAAGCCGAGTGAGCTTCTTGCAGTTCATAACAATGGCACCAAAACCCTCATCCATGGGTTCTTGCGTCTCAGGGTCCGGCCGATACCGCCCAATTATACACAACCGAAACACCACAAGATCCGAGCAGTTGTTTGACATGGCTACCACAGCAGCATTCGTCATCCTCTGGCAGAAAAACAGAATCGACTGCAGTTTCCTACAACCTCGAGAAATCGCCTCAAATCCCACCTCAGATACGGGACCTTCTATCTCCTCACTGGTATTGACAGGGAAAACCCGAAGCTCACGCAAATCCTTGCAAGTCTCAGCCACCGCTTGAAGCCCTTCATCGCATATGGTATCTAGGACCTGCACAAGACCAAGGCACTTTAACTCCAAATTACAAATTCACAATTCAATTCAAACAGCAAACAAACAAACAAACAAACAAAACAAGGAACTGCACGGCACCAAAACACTTAAACTCCCAATTCCTAATTCACAATTCAATTCATACAATGAACACAAAAACAAGAGAAAAGATACCCAAAACGTCTGTAGCTTATGACAGTGACGTATAACCGATTTGAGCTGATCCGCATTGATATTAGCATAACTGAAATTCAAGGATATGAGATTGGCACAAGCTGGATAAATAGCAGGGAGATAATCCGCCCAAAACTGCCTAAAGCCAGACAAACAAACCAACGATTTACAAGCGGCGAACGCAGACGCAAAATCCAGTTCCTGATCCAGCTCCGAAGCACTGATCGATCCAGTTCCCAGATGCGTCAGCTGCGGCGCTCGATGCATCAACCGGTGCAGCTGAGACATCGAAACATAGCGATTCAGCCTCAGCTTCCTCAACAAGGGAGACCGCGCCACGAGCCTCTCCAAAGCATCGAAATTAACGGGACACTCCACGCAGTCAAAAACAAGAGACTCCAAATGTGTCTGAGCATCACTCTCCGGAAAATACGATATCCAATCCATTTCCTCGTCGCCATCGTCAACATCGCATTCCACTAGTTCAAGCACTCTCAGCAATCTGTAAGTATTCAAGATCCCAAATTGATCAGTGATAGGATTAAAAGTACTGTATATAAGAGCAAGTAAGAAGAATGAACCTGCAGTTGGAGGAGAGGGCGGCGAGGCCGGTGAGGCCGAAGCCTTCGCAGCACGTGAGAACGAGGTCTTGGAAGGAGGGGAAGGAGTGGGAGAGGAGGGTGAGGTCGTGGTCTGTGAGGGACATGCGTTTGAGGTGGAGTTTGTTGAGGGAGGAAGAGTAAGATTGGGAGAGTGCGGTGGCCCAGGGGGTGAAGTGGGCCCCCCAGTTCGGGGGCATGAGGCCGAAGTCGGCGAAGCGGGGCTTGCCCTTGATGGTCAGGGACCGGACGCGGGGGAAGCGGGCGGTGGCGCGCCGGGGGGACACAGCGTAGCAGTTGCCGATGAAGAGGTCGGAGCGGGTGAGGGCCTCGGCGCGGTACCAGGACTTGCAGACCAGGGAGGCGGCGTTGCGGTCGCGGCGGGAGGTGAGGAAGTGGAGCACGCTTTCCAGGACGTTCTCAAGGACCTGGTCCGGCAGAGGGGAGAGGGATCGGTGGTCGTCATCGCCGTCGTCGATTTTGTTCATCTTTTCGTTTCTTAGAGAGTCAGGAAGGATGAGCTAGACTCGCCTCTGCTTTGCTGTCTCTGTCTCCACCATCACTTCTCCTCTCCCTCCTTATCTACCTCCATTATTACAACCCTTTCTGTCTTTTTCTTTTCTTCTTCTTTTATTTTACATTTTTCTTAACTCACTTTATTCTATAGTAAAATACAATTTAATTCAAACATAAATATCTTCTATGCAAGCTAATATTACCTGAATGAGAGAAGATTATTTATAGGCAACCAAATTTTGTTTTCAAATATTTAACATAATTATTTATGTTAAATAATTGATTAAGCTTACACAAATTCCCACTAATTAATCTTAGGAGTGTACAGTAATTCGCTCGATGGTTTTGGGTCAGATTGGTTAAAATTCATTATTCAAAACAAAACACTTACATTCGGCTAATTTTGAAATGCTCTTTTAGTTTCTTAATGATCATTTTAGGGTGGATTATGGAGTGGACAACATAATTTGACCTTCTTAAGAAAAAAACCATAATTTGACCTTTTATTGCAAGTTGTCAAATTTGAAAAGCTAAAAGGCACAGGAGAATCTTCTGCTAACTACGTCTTCAATTCTGGACCTAGATAATTGTTTGAGAGAGATTTTATTAAAATTTAATACTTAATTCTTTAATTTATTTGTGGCTTCAACTTTCTACCATGAAAATATGACGCGTCTCTTTCTTTCCCTTTCTCGTGATCCTGACCTCTTTTTTACCACGATTTTTTTTTTTTTTACGTTTTTCTTACCACTATTGTTGATTCCTTGTAATGTGTCCTTTTTACCTTCAAAGTAAGAAACTTAGTACTATTATATAGTCTGAAGATTGATTCATTTTGAATAAAGGCTGAATAAAACTCATGTAATTTTTGTCTAAACATAATAACATAATTGATAATTATTATATAGAAGGAAAAACATCAAAGGAACCTTTAACAAATTAGTTAATATTTCTCAACAAATTTCACATTATGATGGTCCAATTCATTTGCTGTGTTCCTTATTCTAGTATGAAATTGTGATGGCCCAATGCATTTGTTAGTAAAATAGTACGTGTCATAATTAGTGGACGTCTACTAACAACGATTTGTCATTATTAATATGTTGAAAATTTCAAATTTACAGAGCTTCTAATTACTCTTCTGTAATTTAAAAGAATTTATAGAGAAATAACAAAAGTTCAATACAGACCCTTATAATATTGGGGATATTTTTATCAGAGGCCCGTTATTCATCACAAGTTGGCCCAATGGGTAGAGAGAAGCCCGTTGTGTTAGTTTGGAAAAGTGAAAGTGAAGCCTCAAAAAACACGGGCACACACAATACAACCGGTAGATCCAGAAAGAACGTTGAAACATTGAACCTTTTGAATGAGTCCTTGCCTCGCCAATACTCCGATCCCGAACCAGAGAAAACCTAAGCGAAGAACAACATGAGTGGTGACGCCCCACCCCAAACCCAAGCCACCGACACCAAACCAGAAGAAACCCACACCCAAACCCAAGCCACCATTACCAACACTAAACCGGAAGAATCTCAATCTCAGTCTCAGCCTCACTCCGGCGATTATGCTCCATACCCTAAACTGGACCCCACCGATGTTGCGCCACCACAACAACCGCTGAACACTGAATCTCGCGCTCCCATTTCCGAAGATGCTGCCACTACTATGCCCAAAGACTCCAATCCCTATGTCACTCCTGCTCCCGTTACTGCTTCTTCTACTAAGAGTAAGTAACTCTTTTTCCTGATTTTTTTTGCTATCATCCATGACACGGCCTCTAACTTGTGCTTTTTTTGGCAGCTACTTTAGATTCGGTCAAAGACGTTCTCGGGAAATGGGGGAAGAAAGCCGCCGAGGCCACCAAGAAGGCGGAGGATCTCGCCGGCAACATGTGGCAGCACTGTATGTATTCATTTAATCATTTAATTTCCTCTGATTATTTATTGATTTTATTTTATTAATTTTGCGTGGAACAGTGAAAACTGGACCGAGTTTTGCGGATGCTGCCGTGGGGAGGATTGCTCAGGGAACTAAGGTTCTTGCAGAAGGAGGGTATGAGAAGATCTTTAGGCAAACATTTGAGACAGTTCCGGAGGAGCAGCTTCTCAAAACTTATGCATGCTACTTGTCTACCTCGGCTGGACCTGTGATGGGAGTCTTATATCTGTCAACGGCTAAGCTGGCATTTTGTAGTGATAACCCACTTTCTTACCAAATGGGTGACCAGACTCAATGGAGCTATTATAAGGTATAACCTTCTTATTGGCCTCTAATACAATATATGATACACATTTGCTGACCGTCATGTGTCATTATTTGAATGCCTTCATTTTCTATGATTTTTTTTTTTTTTTTTATGTATAAAATTGGATTAAGCTGATAGAATTGCATGTGTTCCTAAGTGAATGCAATAATTTATTTAGAGATGGTCGTTTTCACTAGCTTGATTGGGATCAGGTCCCAAGTTCTGTTATGTTGCATTTCTTGGAAGTAAGGATTATATTTAGTAGTGATGGTCTTTCATGCTTATTGGTCTTGTTTGAAATTTTGAGTCAAGACTCTACGTGTATGATACATAATTCTTCTAATTTTGGGGGTTTGTGAGGACGAGGATTGAGGAGAGTGGAATTCATTAAAGAGCTACATTTTTTCTTGTGTATGTTCATATTTTTACACTCTATATAGTTTGGCACTCTACTTTTGAACTCTTGTCAATGATGATGATTATCGAGTTCAGTGGATGTGTGCTCTGTTAGTCTGTTTGTCAGGACGCAATTTGATTGGCTTTAAACTCTGTGCTGGTTATGTAGAATGGAGAAGTATATTTAAGAATTATTGTGTTCTGTAAGAATCATTATTTTATTAGGATTTTATTGTATAGCCTAAGGTTGGTTGGGTGGTTGGGTGAAAAGTCCCAAGAAGGGTGGGAGGGAGAGGTCGTGGGTTCGAATCCCTCCGCTAACAAAAACACTAACATTTAACAACTAACTCTGGCCGATCAAAAAAAAAAAGTATTTAGATGTAGGATGATAACGAAGAATACTTCTCGTAAGCCAGTTACTTCAAAAAACCACAAACTGTAGTTACTATATTAGTTAGGCAAAGTCTAAACGTTAATCACTTAAGGTTTAAGTTACTCCCTCCTATCCTTTTTACAAGACTCAATTAATTAATTCACTAAGTTTAAAGAAATTAGTTAATTTTGTTATTAACATTAAATTTATTGTTAGTTTTCCCTAAGATTAATGAGACATACTCTTTTCTTCTTCTTTTTAAAATATTTTTATTAGTTTAATTATTTTAATCTCTTATCATCAATATATTTATATTTATTGCTTTAATTTTTATTAGCCATGCATGTAAAGAGTTAAAGTAAAATTTCCAACAGACTTTTCAAGCAACACAAAGTTAGACTCTCATAGAGCTTAAGACATTTAATGTATTCCATTTACTAAAAAAAATTAACATGCCCCTAGTGCCAAAAGGCTTCTACTTTGCGAAGGTACATTGGAGGGTTACCTAAATGATTTTTAATAAAAAAAATTAGACGGTACTAATGGAAATTGAAGTCTTTGTGACCTTTATAGTTTATATGTTGAACGTTTTCATCCCTCATTCACTTAAATTCATTTTTTGTAGGGCTGTTAAACAAACTAAACACCTAATCATTTTCAATGGTCCATATTTAGCTTTTGGACAAAACTCTCAAATTAATTCTCCCTCTGTTAAGTTGGTCCACATTTTAGATTAAACAATGTGTAGTTTATAATTTCCATCCTTTTATTCATATTCGTAGAAGAAGATCCTAAGGAGATTGATCCCCACACTTGTTAACTTACATTGTCATATATATATATATATATATATATATATATATATATATATATTTTTTTTCCTAATATGCTTTTCTTCCCTTGCATTAGGTGGTCATTCCATTGCACCAGCTGAGAGCTGTAAACGCATCCACAAGCAGAACCAACCAATCTGAAAAATATATACAGATTATCTCTGTTGACAACCATGAATTTTGGTTTATGGGCTTTGTGCACTATGACAGCGCTGTTAAAAATATTCAGGGAGCATTGCAGCCTCATTGACACACAATGGATTGAAAAGCACCATGTATTGTTTATCCCAAAGATGAGGTTTGTGTTGATAAATTATCCATCCATCAAAGAAACATTTTTATGTTTTATCTTTACGTGGTTAGTTCGCTAGTCTAGTTTGTGGAGCTGTTATTATAGTATTAAAATTGAAACTCATTCAGTGTTCACATGATATATTTGTTTTACCTTGTTGCTTTCTGAAAGTGATAGTCAATTGATTTGTTGTAAGTTGAATTGATATATAGACGGTGGATTTACATTTCAATATATTAAATTATCTATTTTTTTTTTTTTTGTATATTTTTGAAGTTGGGTGATTTAACTAATTAACTTTTAAACGTTGATAGAATGAGGGAATTCTTTAACTTTTACTAGCGAACGATTTTAAAAGAATTAGTTGGCTACCTGGGAATTATTTGGGTGGCCTTGGCCCATGTGGGTCTCACAGTCTTCGTTGTCGAGAAATTCAAAAAGCTGAGAAAGACATAACAATATTGTTGGTTTTCCATGTTCTCAATAATGAAGGCCCATAGAGCCAAGATCACAAACAAAACAAACAAACAACGTATGGGTAATAAAAAAACAAAGACTTACGCTAATAACGGCGAAAAAACTGCATCCATTGTTGGAAAGAAAATATGTTTGAATGGGGATGAAAGCTAAAAGACGTAGGATGACAGTTTTGTAATTTAATTTTAGAAAAAGTGTGCATGTTTAACATTTAAAGCCTAAAAAAACATTCAAGAAATGAAAAACAAAATAAAAATAGGATGCTGTTTCAAACCAGAGAAAGCCCTTTAATTTATTTCATAATCCCCATCAATCCAACATGTACGATATATCCTGCAGGGAGACGGTAGTATTAATTTTTTAATTCATTTAAAAGTTGGTTTTGGAGGCTTTCCTTAGCAATACTTCTAAATTTTAATCAATCATTTTAATAATTATCAATTTTAAGTATAAAAACACTAAATGCTTTTTAGGGTAATTTCTATTTATACCTCTAATATTTAGTGAAATTATATACTATATCACTTATTATTTTAATATCTCTTTATCTATCTAACTGCACGAGTAGTTAAGAAAAGTTCATATTAAACAAGAAAGAATACAATATTAGTATATAAATTTAAGTTTGTAATTGTATAGCGTCCCAATTTGTCATTGGGACATTGCATTGGAGGGTTTCTTCCCATTTTCTCATTTACAAAAAATAAAAAATTCAATCTAAAAAGTGTGTGGTGTCCTAAAGATTATCTATTGAAATTTTGTTAAATATCTGGTAACGTATCATTTTTTTGGTACAAAGATAATGTATCATTAGCCCAACTTTTCCTATTTAAAAAAAATGTTTTTATGAAATATTTTTATTTTAATAAGAGAATCTAGGGGGTGATAATGAAGCTTTTTACTATACGGTCCCCACTTATTTTGAACTTGGGCGAAGATAATTCATAGGAACTAACTAACTAAATGGCCCTGACAAGATCTGACAATTAGTCAGATTAAGATAAGATCAGAAGCGTTCTCTAGGTCCATCTTCAATACTGTTTATGAGCTATTGTTTAGATCAAGTAGGTCATTTTGGTCCATTCTCTAAACTCTCAGTTAATCAAAACCCAGAACGTTTGTCTCAATTATTAATTTTCAACAATCACAATTCATTTTCCTAAAAAAAAACAATCTCAATTCAAAATCTAGTACAGGAAAAAAATATAAATAAAAATGTATTTATCACAACAGAAGTTGTATAGCAGTTAATTACTACATAAATGATAAAAGAAAATGCATGAACTAGGAAGAAATCATTCTCAAAATTCTCACTTATGAAATCATTATCTTTCCTTTGAAATTGAAATCAACCTGTTAATATTTGTTATTGTAGGTGCAGCCTTTTTCTATCTTAGCAACGTCTAATAATTCTCAAAACTCATTAGAATAATACGGGCACAAATAAATTCATGTAAGCTTCAGAGTATGCTCCACTTGGCCTGGCTGAACATGTTGGCATGCCTTAACGAGTTTAAAGTGAAAATGAAGTATTTTATGCCAAATTTTCTCATGACCTTATTTTTATATAAAAAATGTGTATTTGCTTGTACCCTCCGGTTGTATTCCAACCTATCATTAGACCTGTCAAAACGGGTTGAGCCCATGAGTTAATCTGTTTTGACTCGTCTAAATTGGTGAGTTGGATTATTAAAAAACTGGTCCCAGATTATTTGGATTCGGCTCACTTAATCCGTAACCCACCGGGTTGGCTGACGGTTTATTATAAAAAAAAGAAAGAGAAGTGCTTCTTCCGCCACTCGCGATGTGTACCACTCAGCTTCTCCAACGCTCCAAAGCACTCTTCCACTCCATGCCGCTTCGCAACATCGTTTCCTGGAACTCCATCATCGTCGGTTGCATCCAAAACGACGACCTCCCCAATGCTTTCCGCTACCTTGCCGCCGCGCCGGAGAAGAACGTCGCGTCGTACAACGCCATCATCTCAGGGCTCGTGAGGTGCGGCGACGTGGAGGAAGCGTGGAGGCTCTTCGAAGCGATGTCGTATCCGAACGTCGTGTCATACACCGCGGTGGTGGATGGGTACACGAGGGTGGAAGGAGGGATTGGGCATGCGAGGGCGCTGTTCGAAGCTATGCCTCGAAGGAACTCGGTGTCGTGGGTTGTCATGATCAATGGTTTGGTGGAGAATGGGTTGTGCGAGGAAGCATGGGAAGTGTTTGTGAGAATGCCACAGAAAAATGATGTCGCGAGGACCGCTATGATTACTAGGTTTTGCAAAAAAATTATAATTTTTTGATTTTTTTTTTTTTATAAATTTAAAATGAACCAACTTGCGAACCAACTCACGAGCTAACTCGTGAGGCAACCCGGATAACCCACCAATCCGGATGGGTTGAGTCGGGTTGGCAAAAAACTGACCCACGACTAAAGTGAATGAGTCCAATTCGACTTACTTTTTAGCCAACCCAGATTAATCCATTTTGACATATCTATCTATCATATTGCATTTTTATTTTTAAGCCTCTTCCTACTATCCTATTTAATTAAGGTTGAGAGATTGTGTATTCTCTTGATCAAGTATGGTCACGAATCATTAAACTCATGGTTCGACCGGCCAGTTGCTAAGTTGTCGATCAACTCGTTGCCACAGCCTAGGGGAGTTCATTCTCATTCAAACCAATAACATGTCATCGTAATAACCTCCTAGGAGATCGAGCCATTTATAGGGATCTCCAGACAACGACCACGACAAATACAAAAAAATCATCCCGAGAATATCGTGAATATACTTTAGAGACGAAAGGGGAAATAGTCCTGTTTATTTTTTTTACCTAAGATGAATATAGAACACACATCAATGCTTCTGGCTAGTTAGGTCTTCCAAATCCTAGGAAAAACATATATATAAAAACTGTGTCAATCTTAACTTGACATTTACACGTTAAATAGGTAAAAGAGAGAGAGACAGACAGTGAGAGAGAGATAACTATAAAATTTTCACAAGATAAAGTCAGTTAAAAAATTTACTCGAAATATCATTTCCGTTCAACATCACAAACAAAAAAATTGCAGTTTTTATTTGACCAATACTAGTATAGAATACAGGATTACCTTCATAACTGTTAGTGTCTAATGTGTACGGTCTCGGTCGTTTTCGGACACGATATTCAGCTAGAGCTCCTTTCGTTGACTTCCACAGTCACATGTTTTGTTATGTTATTCGAATGCACCAGATTTGTAGTATTATTACCATAGTCAGCTTAAGTTAAAGATGACAATGTAACAATTATTCATGAGAAAAGTAAGGAAATTGGAGCTTAGGTCAAATAAATTTTAGTTTGCCAAAAGCTATTCTGAGTTATGATGACAGCGACAGTTCTTAGATCTTAGGCATGCAAATTACATTGCAAATTCAGAATTGGAATCCAATTTTCTAGTCAACTGGAAAATTATTTTTAATATGATCTCTACTGCTACTACATATTGTTTACGGCCTCAGAATTTAAAAAGTTCTAGTTAATTAACTGGAAAATGCGAAGCGGAATACAATGCAAAACATTTTTTTCTCTCATTCATGAGTCAGGACAAATATGAAAAAAAGGTTAAGGAATAGGTAGAAATAGTGCCATAGTTGTTTTTTTAATAAATTAGTGTGAATAAGTTAGATAGCAAGAGCATCCCAATAACTTAGCAAATTGATGTTTGATGTGTTAGTGTCTAATGTGTACAGTGTCGGTGTGATTTGATCAGTGTGAATAACTTAGTCTCATAGTTAAAAAGATGATATAATTGATGTTTTCTTCAACTTTTAGATTGATAGATAAAAAAAAAAAAAAGTTTTCTTTCAAAAATTGATAGATAAAGAGAATGTTTTGATGAATATTGTTTCTTAAAACTGATTTATAAGCATCGAAAATGATTAAAAAAAATGACTGAAAACATTTATACTATTGGAATTATCAAAGTCTATATAAAAATATATTTCTTAATAAAAACTACTATATAGATTAAGGTTAGAATACCCAAAGAAAAGTAATTAATTTCTCCTTCTCACAAAAGTCGTTTATAATTTTTTAAGATATCATTTATTACTTTGGTATTTTAGATACTCCGTATGATTATTTTTAGTATTTTTTAATATAATTGAGAGCATAAATTTTAATGTTATCGTAAAATTTTAAAATAAC
>PYAF01002533.1:1001220-1041267 GCA_007407185.1 Glycine tomentella
TTTTTCTTGAACACTACTTCCATAAATTTACACGAATAAATGGACATTATAATCTATTTGTCACGAATAAATGAATACTGTAATCTATTTGTCATGTAGAAAAGGACATTAACATTAATTTTTATGAGAGACTAAAAATAAGTTTTTTTAATAAAATATAAAAATTAAATTGAACGATATCAAGCTACATAAACTAAAAATAAAATTTCATAAAATTATAAAAAGTAAAAACATATTTTTCTATAATAATTAATTTTGAATCAAATATAATAAAATAAAAAGGAAATTGAACTAGAAAAAAAATTGTAATTAAGTTGATGAAAATTATTATGTAAAAGTTTATCAGAAATACAAATTTATCAACGGTACATTTATTGTCAAGGATCCCACTCTTATATACTTCTTTCATTCCACTTTATATGACGACTAAAGTTTTAACACAGATATTAAAAAATGAAATTAATATTTTAGATAGCATAAAATATACTACCTACGTGTCCTCCTCTTTTTATCTTAAAATGATTAACTTTTTCTTTGATTAATTATATTCTTTTTTTTTATCATTTTACAACACAATTAATAACAGTTATTTCTGGTAAGGGTACTCCACGAAAAAATGTTTAATACTTCATTGACTTTGTAAACTAATTTAGAATATTTCTTTTAAATGATAAGTAAAATGAAACCAAAATAATAATGAAAAAAAGACAAAAAAAATAACAAAGAGAATGTCAAACACGTTTGCCTAACTCTAACACGTGTTACAAAGTATATTATAAATAAACTCATAAACAAAAATGTAGTAGAAATTAACAAATGTTTCAAGAATATTAGTAAATAAATAAAATATTGCTGTTAGCATAAATATTATTTAATTATAAAAATTGTATAATTTTTTCTGAAGAGAAAAATTAGTATAGTTAAAACTATAAAATGAAATATTTTAAATATTGACTAACACTATTAACTAATATTCTTTAAACAATTGTTAGGAGAAACTCTAGAAAAAAGCTATGGAATGGAATGGTGCTTGAAGAATTAGCAGCAGAAGTGAGAGAAGGAGACTGAGAGGACCCATAAACTTAGGACACCGACTTGTCATCGGAAAAATTAATCTGTCGGCATTTATGGGAGCTGCCTACGTGCCCTGCTCTTCCGACATGACATGACGTCACTTACCTGTCACCATTCTCTTTTCTCTTTGCTAAATAAAATCCTAACCAATGTACAGTTTAAAATATTAACGGTAAAAAAAAGATAAAAAAAAGTATTATGAATAGTGAATACAGTTTTACGGTTTCCTTTGCGTTTTTCTAATTTTTTTTACAGTATTTATTAATTATAATTGATATACGTAAAGTACTTGTTCAGCATTGGAGAGGATACAAACCCCATAAACAATGAGCCAATAAAAAATGTTGTATATACTAAATATAACATGTAAAATGAAAAAAAAAAAAAAAAAGACCGTTGCCCCCCGGACTTGTAAAATACATTATATTCATATCATTGTTTTTTTTAACTATTATTCTAAACCTATGGCTAAATTATAATATAATTCTTTGATGTAGTGAATACTTTTTAGTTAAATTCATTATAAATAAATTTTGTTTTTTAATATATATATATATAATACATCTTAAAACTAAAAAAGTAAATTCTAGTAAAAATATTCTTATTTTATTTTATTGTTAGTAAAATATATTCCAAAATATATATACACAATAATTAATCTATATCAAATCTAATAGTCAAACTAAAGTCTCAAGTATTTTTTTTATCATATTGTGGATATTTTTAATAATTCAAAATTATGTTGTGCGGAAAATAATTAAGCATAACAAATGCAATTGTCATATTTATAAATTATATTTTTTTCTTGAATCTCTTTCTTTTTTACCTCTAAGGTCGAAAAATAAGAGATACAAGTCATACAACTAAGTACATTATAAATTGTAACAGATAAACAACTGTTATCACTTATAAGGAGTTATCAGTGATGGTGGAAGAGGCCATACGTGATTCCTTCTCAACCTATTCGTAAGTGTACTTCTGTCACTCTCATGTCAGCTGGCTGGAAACCGCCTTTCACATCCATTTCCCCCCCAACAACACAAGAGACGACATCGTTCCACACGCACGCCCTCGCCCTGCAATAATCTCAACTCTTTATCCTTTTTCATTCAATTTGAATCTCATTCCTGCCTGGCATCACTCACTGCACTACTCTTTTTATCCCTTTGTTTTATCTTTTGTTCCACAAAATCTTGTTTGAACTTTTGAAATGTTCCTGTTACTTATTATTTTCTTCAATTTCTTTCAGTAATTTTTATTTTTTAATTTCACATAAAATTGTTTGAATTTCTAAGTCCATTTAGTAACATTTTTGTATTTTTAAATTTTATATAACTAAATGTGCAATACTTTATTTACAATTTTTTATAAAAATAGTATTATAATTTTTTAAAGAATTAAATTTCTAAAAAAAATACATAATAAAAACGTACCCTTTTTAACATTAAAAATAGAGATTCTTTAAACCAGGGACAAATGTCCAAAGTCACAACAGACAAAGCTAACACAGTTTGGGGTCTCTTCAATCCAGTCCTGGTTTGGATTGGAGCATTCAAATTTGGATAGTGTATGAGTTACAGTATATTATTACCAATTCTATAGGTTTCTGGGACATTCTAAAGCCAATAAAAATAATTATTATTTACAATCTGTCACTATATGTGAGACCTAAAGTTCTACCTATTGTGAGAAGATTGGCTACTTCATGGCAATATTTATGTTTAAACTTTAATTTGATGGAATGACTTAATTTCTAAGACAAAGAAGATAATAAGTCTCAGACCGAGAGCCTCTACAATAGCTACATCTTCAAAACAGTCAATGATCCAATAGGCTGTTGCCTGCAACGCAATTTCTTCATGGTTTCTTACAACAAAAATGACTGTAAGACATCTAACAACCTATTTAACATATATGAAAGAAAGAGAGAGAAAAAAAAAAGAGAGGAAGAAATATTGAGATTCTAATAAACAATTATAATTGATTGATTCACAAAAGCTTTCGAATTGGAATGCTCTTTCCTTCTGAAAGGTGTCCAGAAATGTTTATAAGAAAATAATAGTGAATAGCAAAAGAGAGAGAGAGAGAGAGACGAGGGTCATTGTTCTTGGGATAGCTAGTATTGTATTTAATATATTTTGTCAACCGTGCACAAGAGTATCACAAATATACTACGTATTGATTTAGTGTAGCTTAGTCATAAGATTTGCCACAAATTAGTTACATTTCATTTGTCGTCATCTTAATTGTTCTAATAACTGCCATGCAATTCTGCGTAAGGGTGCCTGTCGTGTTGTTTAATTTATTTTTTATAAAATAAATTAAATTAAACATAAAAATAATATATGTTTTGATTTGATTTGAATATAATATTAAATTTGAATTAAATCAATCTAATCTTTTATCATTTTATTTTGGATCATTATGGTGATTAAAAAAAAAAACAATTTTTTTGTGACTTTCAAAAAAAAAAAATAGTGCATGTTTGATTTATTTTTTAAAAATAATTTTGACCAGTGTTTATATGAAAGATTTCTTAAAAAATAATCATTTTTAAAATAAACTAAAAAAACAAATATGCCATTATAAAAAAATACTACTTTATTACTTTTTTTGGGGGAAAAGATGGACTAAGGTCTAAGGTGAAGAAAAGCAAACACTGGTCCAGTAGTTCACGCGGATAAGGAATGTTTTGTTGGGCTTCGGCTTCCATTTCCATCTATATTTTCTTTTCATCACGCATAAATAATATATTTTTTTAATCGACTACACATATTTTCTACATAAAATAATTTTGTCCGAGGTGAATAAGCCTTTTTTTTTTTAAATAAATTTTGGTCACAATAAAATAAATATATTAATTTTATTTTTAATTAAACTAAAATTCTATCTTAATGAATGTCACTTAATAATTACTAATATAGTTTTGGTTTTAATTAAGAAAATATTTATAACAATGTTGTGTTTAAATTTTATCATAAAATAAATAATGGGACATCGACGTTGACAAGACGATAAAAGAGGTTGTAGCCAGGGTATGGCGAAGGATCGTCTGAGCTTCATTTCCATACTTTATGGCAGCCTTTTACTTTGTTCCGTGACTTCCGTCTCTAATGCAAGAATTGTTCCTTTTTTTTTTTACAAGCAAGAATTGTTCCTTTTATATATAATATATAATATATACTATAATATAGTTTTCCACTAAAACTGTTATGTCATTTGTGTGTTAATGCAAAAAATATTAGAGATTTTCAGATGCTAATAAAAGAATTTTTACAACATTACAATTAGAATTGTGTAATTTATAATCACATACCATTTTAATAATAGTTTTAATATTGTAATTGAGATAGCACTAGTAAATAACGACATTAGTTTTCATGCTAAGTTAGTTATAACAAAAAATGAGTTTCAGTTTTATCTACCATCAATATTAATTTTTTTATACTGATGATCAATTAAAAATTACTCTCTAAATTTTTTGTACTTAAGTTCATTACTAAAACGATATAATATATAAGTTTTATTTCTCTAAAAATAATAAATAAAAATAAGTTGTTTTTTTTTTCTCTAAGTTCATTACTAAAACGATATAATATATGATTCCTTTGATAACCAATACAACGGAATCACATTTATGGTAGAAAAGTAATTTTGGAATATTTAAAAATTGTAACCACGTAGATGGTGAATATAGCAATGAGTCGGAAAGCACAGCAATTTCGGATAATTTTTCTAATTGGAGGCCAGAACATTATGCCCAAACCCAGTTACTTCTCTTGGGCCTCAGCTCATAATTGAGGCTCTTGCTATTTACATTTCATATTTGCAAAGTACACCCAGTATCTGCCTTTCTACCTCCCAACTACCCATTACACCCTTTTCCCTTAAAGATGTACACCCCTTTTATTTTCCAGAAATATATTTATGGAATTAAATGTACCTATTCCAAAAATATATGGTATAGTTATTCCAAAAGGATATTTTTGATAATAATAAATCATACCTCAATCAAAGTATTTAAAGAATGATAAACTTGTGAAGATGGTTTAAAAAATTAAGGTTTAAAGAATAATAAAATATTATATGTTAACATAATATGATATAATGAATATATTGTGAAGATGGTTTACAATTATGATTTAAAGAATAACAAAGATAGAGTGAAATAAGATTTTAGATAGGATTTAAAGAACTCCAATGATAGGATAAAAATAAAAATAATAAACATAGATCTCTATCAATGATTTTTTTTTTGTATTTCTCGTCAATGATCTTAATTACTAAGTGATATTTTATTAAAAAATATATATATTTATTTTGAAAGTATATCTCTGGAATAGATATAGTTAACTATGGAAATACATTTTCATGAAGCAAAATGGGTGTAATTCTTTAAGGGAAAAGGATATAATGGGTAGTTGGGACGTAGAATAGGAGTGTACTTAGCCAAAAGAAGGAGTAAATAGCAAGAGCCATAATTGATGAATCTTACCAGGATAGGTCCAATTCGAAAACTGTCTAATGGGATATTTGAGGTATCTAGATAATTTTTTGGTCCTGGTGAGTTGTCCATACGAAGAGATAAATAATTTAATTAAATACTTATTTAATAAAAAATATTTTAAAATTTAATCATAATTGAAAGTAAACAAAAATTAAATTATAAAACGTCATAAAATCAAATAATATTTGTATTCACGTTCTCTTATTTAATTTACTCATATGAAGAGGCTTTCTCACAAACTCTCGCAATTGCAATTGGATGGTTTTAACTTAGTAAATACATGCAAAATGTATTTGGATCGTAAAAAATACTCCTTCGGTTTTATTTTATATGATGTTTTAGTAAAAAAAAAAAATCATTTCAATTTAGTTGTTGTTTTATGAAATTAATAAACCATTATTTTTTTTCCATAAAATACTTTGTGAGAGTAATTTTTATTCTGTAATAAGTTCTTTAGCAATAAATTCTTTTATTGTGTTTCAGTTTCGAACTTTGTTAGTGACATTTTACACTATTTTATCTCTTTTATGATTTTTTATTAAAAAATTAATATAAAACTAAAAAATAATATAGTAAAACATAACATGGGATATTCAGAATTATGAAACTTATGAAAAAAAAACTAATAAACTTAAAATATATTAAAATGATAAAATTTAATTTATAATATAAAACTAAAAAAAATAAACTAGTTCCATACATACATGTTTATATAAGTTCAAATAGTATAGTAATTACTGTAAAAAAAGAACATATTATAATTACTCATGCATAACAAGAAAAACAACAGCCTTATCACGTTGACTACATAGTTGGACCATATCATTTGATTCAACTAAAGATCAAATTCTTAAAGATTATTTAACATGAGATTGAGATGTTTTTTAAAGAAAATAATACATGCAACCAATTAACGTATGCATGATAAATTTATTAAATTTGATAATAATTATTTTAAATGTTAGACTTTTAGAACAACTTTTTTTCAATTTTTTCTGACATTGTCTTTTGTATTCTCTCTCCTTTTTCATATGGCCAAGGCCAATGTAATTTACTTCAATGTCATATAAGTACTTGCTAAATAAATAAAAAAAATATATGTTTAAAGTTACTACTCATGGTGGTTTTCTCAAAGGATCACAATTTTAGAAACTTTGACAGATCTTGATTTTTATTTTATTTTTTTATGAGAAAAAATATATTGAGAATGGTTACTTGATTAAATTTTATTTAATATAAAAATTTACTGATTGAATGAGTCGTATCTAACAAATACATATTCGAATCTTTACTCGTTTTTTTGGAGTGAGATAAATTTAAGTATTTTTGTAAGCAATTTTTGAGTTTAAAGACTTTTTGTGCCTTGGATATAGTCACCATCCGCTTCTCCTAAATTTAAACCACTAAAAAAAACTGCATTTAGTACATTGTTATTTGAAACAATAAAAAAATCATTTTCTTGTTCTCTCAAAAGAAACAAATATTGTCCTTTTTATCAACAAAAAAATATACTTCTTATTCTATTATAATATTATAATTGTCGTGTAAGAAAAATATTGTCTCAAAATAATTATTATTTTAATTTTTCAATGTAACGTTTTTTTTCACTTATATATAAAATTAATTTTGTAAAATTATTCTTCTTTTTCATTCATTTATTATTTTTATTTGTATGTGTAAAACAAAACGACAATTATTTTAAAACTAAAAGAGTATTAAAAAGATGGTATCGGAAGTAGCATGATCAATTACAAATGTATCACAAATACTCCCCTAGCCTTTGAGAATGAGGTGGTTACTTCCTAGTAACAAGCATATAAATCATAAATATAATATAATCACAGCTAAGTTATCAATAGGTCTAGTTCAATTGTTAATCATGATATATAAGTATCATAAATTTTATGATACTATGTTTAATTCCTACAAATAAAAAAAATCATCACAAATCATGAACATATACCACCCAAAGTCAACACCACTAAAAATTACCAACAAATATTTATGTCTCAAAATCACCTCCCTATTATATTGCTAATAGTTTGTGTCACTAGTTGACCTAGAACACATTAAATACCCACACAAAAGTTAGGAAAATGTAAAGTAGTTTGCATCCACCATCCATGAACCATATGTATCCTCCTAATTCGAGCATATATAGCATAAATGCCTGGTAATTGGGTCGAATTCACATGTTGACGTACCACTCCAAATTGCCAGCATGAGCATGAGACCGCACCTCTGCAAAACTCCACATTCTACACCATGTTTCATTCGACAAAATGATTCCACCATACTACATCTCAGTGTATTTTTGTACCGCAGGAATAACAGCACTGCAACACCTGCATGATATCAAACAGGACCCGTGGAGTATAATCATAGCCCCCCGTACTAGAGATCCACTGCTTGAAATCCCCAAGCTGTCGAAATAATACTTTGCATCAAAACCTTTTTATTAAAAGCATTATCAGAACCTATAATTCCAGATGCACCAAACCATTTTCCACCTGTCAATTTCTTCCTTCCTGAACACTTTAGATGGAGCTTGCTGAAAGTGTTTTCGAATGTCATCAGGCAACACCGTGCAAGAGTCCAACCAGAAGTGCCATATTTCCTCAATTATTATAGTACATGACAGAAGAACATGTTCTATGGTCTCCAAACTTTGGCCACAAAATAAACAGGTAATTAAGTTCATTTAAAGGAATGTTTCTTTTATGAAGATTGTCTCTAGTTAATGGTAACCTTCCAAGCAAGGCTCTCCATAGAGTGTGTGCTACCTTAGGCGGAACTTTGATCCTCCACATATATATGTGACATATCGACTATCGTCCGATCCTGTTCTCCACCAAATCTCCAAGCAAGTAGACCTCTATATGCAGTATGCTGAACTAACAGAATATTTAGCATTTGTGTTCTTTTGTACCATAATCAGATTCGGAGCATATACAATTTCTATCCAAGCATGGGTCAGCTCATTTTTCAATCAGGTGGAGTATATAGGACTTAACTTGGCAAAGGGAAGTACTAAATAACATTAGGGTCGGTCCGGGAAATTAAGAACAATAATAAAAACTATAGTAAAACTCAGTTTTATAATCTTTGAAGAATAATTTTTTTTTGCTTCTTTTATCAATTTGGCTTTAGTGATAAGTTTTAATTAATTTCATTATTAAATTTTAAAATTTATTTAATAGTGTTATTTAATCTTAACAGTGTTAAATTTGAAAGTTAATTTACTATATATGTGTTAAAAAAGCAATGGGTTAAATATGTTTTGGCGCTTATAAATAGGGCAATATATTTTTTTAGTCTCATAAATAATTTGTTTCTTTTTCGTCCATCATTGATAGAAATGTTGGATGTGATCCTTGTTATTTAAAAAAATGTCTTTGTTTGTTTTCTTGCTTATAAAAACAAAGACTACATACAAAAAATTTCCATAAATAAAAGATTAAAAGAAAACGGTTTATTTTTTAGGGACTAAATTTAAACATTACTCCATTTGCATAAAGTAAAAACATATTTAATAAAAAAAATATAACATTTCTGTTTTAACTGAATAAACTAATATTATCTTGCTAACTAAAATTCATCTCCACAGGATATAGAAGTTTTTTCAACAGAATATTAGTACAATTTACACACATTCACCAATTTAGTTTTATTGACTAAGTTGTAGGTGCTATGCTAATTTTTAATATTGGGAAATATTTAAAATTAGTAACAATATTGATCTCAATTTGATATAACTAACTATAAGAAAATTAAAACCTGTAAAATTTAGAAACAAGTTTAATATTATTAACATAAGTTGACAAATGACATAACTTTGAAAGAAAAATAAAATAAAATAAATTTTTGTCCTAAATTTTATTTTGTTACTTGGATTACATTGGAATGTGACACATACTATTATTTCTATCTAGGATATTTCCGGGGCAAAAGCATCTGGGTGGTTCAACTTTTGTCTCAAGTACAGGAGAAGTGAAATTTCTCATCAAAATTTGAGGACACAAATGGAATACATTCATTGGATCTACTTGTTTAAATCATTTTTAAGGGTATTATTTAAAGTTGCTTATTATTTGCTTTGGTGTACTCCAAATGCATTATGGATTATTCAATCCTTAATACACTTGGGATGCATCAAAACAAATAATAAGATACATTAAATAATTATCTTTTTTAATGGTGAAGTGAGTTGAGATTTTTAATTTCTCAATTTTTTTTATTCATCTTACCTAAGAAAACAAAATCTTTGGTATTTAAAAGGTGTATATATTTAGATAGAGTTAGGAAGAAAAGAGAAAAATAAAATAATTTTGTTAAAAAAAGAAAAAATGTAATAAGATTAATGAAGTGATGTGACAAGAAAAAAAAACAAAAAAAAAGAGATATAAGAAGAGTGTTTGCATTGCTTTAGATGTTAGGAAAGCATAAGCACTCTCATGATAAATAAATAAATAAATAAGTACTCTCCTACTTAACCCGTATGAAAAGGATTGCAATAAGTTGGAATGAGTTAATCTGGCAATTTTCGTAATAAATAAATTATTTTAATTAAAAAATCCCTCTGGTTCATTGACTTCATTCTTCATATTTATGTTGCCTCGAGTCAAACCACATTTTTCTATAATGAATTATTCCTATTGATATTCAACTTTCAAGGACAACGTTGTAGATTCTCATTAAACCTTTGGAGTTTGAACAAATGGAAAGAAGTTTTTCTTTTTAAAAAAAAAATGATGCTGGCAGCCAGCCACGTCTGTTTTAATAATTTAAGAAAAATCAAGTACTACATACTCTGTTATAAAATAAATGGCGTAATAAAATTTGTCTAAAAAAATATTATGTTAATTTTTAAATATAATATTAATTATTATTTTTTACTAATATTGTTAATAAGTGTTTTTTATTTTTAATGTAATATTAATCGTAAAATTATTTTTTAAAATTATTATTCTCTTTTATTTATTTTTTTACTTTTTTTAATTTATATAAAATAACATACAATAACACTTATTTTGAAACAAATAGAGTATAAACTTCTATTTTGGTGTCTTAGTATTTCCCTTTAAGAAAAATAAAATACATACTAATAAGGCTTAAAAATTCACATTTGTAGTAGGACGTTATAATAATTTATTTATTTTATTCAATCAATTAAGGATAAGCAAATATTTTAGAAAAATATTAACTATACATTTTTACTGTAGCAATACATTCTCTAACCAGTAACCACTCTCTTTTCTTTTTTTTTTTTTTTAAGCAAACACATTTTGTATTGTTAGAAATCTATTAAAAATTACAAAACTTTCGTTAGTTTCATTTTTTATTTGATAAAATCTTATGATTTTAATTTTACTATGACTGGGTTTTACTAATGCTCACTTGGGTGAATGCCCGCATGTTAGTATATAACACGACTGTTATGTCAAGAAGGTTAATGCTCTCTGCCGATGGATCTTTTGCAGATAGCTTTATCATTCATTTATTCGCAACTAGATACTCCTAACAAAAAGAATGTGTACTCTTGCAATGGATGTAAAGAAGAGAAAGGAAAACAATGAGCATTGCCAACTTTACAGTTCACAAGTTCCCACCAGAAGAATATTAAAGGATGAAGACAGCATGGTCCAAAATAAAAAAAGATTAGGACTACAGCAAAAGTTCCGTATTAATGACACAAAATTACAGTACAAATTTGGTCGAATGAACTCTCTATGTCGTGTAGAATAAAATACTCAAGAGTGGTGAAAAAGCATCCAAGGCAAAAACATTGGTCCTCCCTAGTCCTTCCGTTCCGATTCTTGAAACACAAATAAAGAGTTATGAAACAAAACCAATCCAATAAGATTCATAGCTGGTGAAACATCAAGCGTGCCATTAGCTCGCTGTGTCTCTTGCAAGGCAAATGATTCCTTCATTCTCTGTCCTCAACGCGACTTCACTAACGGTTTTTCCAGCATTTTCTTTTCCAACTTATCCGTAACAACCAACTTGGCCATTCCCGAACGAATTACTACATCATTATTGTTGTTGCTATTCTCGCTGCCATAATGTAACAGCAGAGAACCTTGCATAACCCCCATGGACTTTGACTTTTTTAGCCTCACCTTCCTTCTTCCAAACCCGTTGTCCGTTTGGTGCGCTTGCATTTTAACCCAACCACCTCTCAACGAACCCGAACCAATGGACTTTGACCTCATCACTTTATCTTTACTATCAGAGGCCTCACTCCTATACCCTACACGCGACACACTCGATACTTTCCCGTTCCCACCTTTCTTCACCATCCTCACAAATTTCTCACTCCTATCACAATCATTCTCGTCGTCACACTCCTCCTCCCACACCGGAAGCGCGCTCTCCACGCGCGCCACGCGCCGCCGCAAATTGTTCCAAATTGGCGACGCACGAATCCTCTTCCTCGCCAGATTAAGGCACTCCACCACCTCCGCCATGGACGGCCGCTTCTCCGCCGTCGACCTCACGCATCTGGCAGCCAACACCGCGAGCTGCCGCACCACGGCGGGGTCGGGCTGCGGTCCGATTCGCCTGTCGCAGATTCCGGCGAAGTCGCCGAGCTTAATCAACGGCACCGCCCAGTCCACCACAGACGGAGGACTAAAGTTAACATCGATAGCGTTTCTTCCGCTGATTATCTCCAAGAGCAAGATCCCGAAGCTGAAGACGTCGCTCTTAGCACTGAGATCCTCCGGCGCAAGATAGCAGGGGTCGAGGTACCCTAACGTCCCCGCGGGGGGAGTGCACTTGACGCGAACGTCCTCCACGTGTCCCCTTAAGGCGAGGCCAAAGTCACCGAGCCTCGCGTTCCATTCTTCATCGATTAAAACGTTGGAAGACTTAACGTCACGGTGAATAACGGGAGGGTTGGAAGAGTGTAATTCGCGAACCGCTTTGGCGACCTGAAGCGCGAACCGGACCCTACGGTTCCAACCGGGCGGATTTTTAACGGAGTGTAACAGATCGTGGAGCGAACCGTTGGGCATGTATTCGACGACGATTAATTTGTTGCCATTTGGGTCGGTGCTGAAGCCGAGGAGGTTAACGAGGCGGGGGCTGGGGACTTGGGAGAGGATCTCGATCTCGTTTTCGGCGGGGCTGGTGCAGTTGCCGCACCCGGTGCATTTGGAGGCATGGTTCCTGGAGGTGGTGCCGGCGAGTTTTGTTGTTTTGACGGCGGCGAGGAGCTTGCCGCCGTCGAGGGTGGCTCTGTAGACTCTGCCGTGGCTTCCTCTACCCAAGAAGGTGTCGGCGGAGAAGCCGTTGGCGGCGGCGGCGATGTCGGCGTAGTGGAAGTGTCGGATTGGTGTTGCGGCGAGGGGCTTGTGTTTCTTGAAGTGGGGATCGCAGGTGGCGATTGCGGAGTCGGCATTGCAAGAGAGGTAGCCCATGAGAATGGGTTTGGAGGGAAGAGAGAAAGGGGTTGAAGTTGAAGAAGAGAGAGATGAGTGGCGGTGCCAAAGGGAACACATGGGGCGCCAAAACCCATAACTGGAAAGGAAAGGGGGTCTTCAATTTCAACTTTAAAGTCGTATGATGTGAATGCAATCCACCAAGCTTGGACGCTTTTTTTTCTTTTTCTTTTTCTTCCATTCTGCTTTTACTTTTTTTATTTTCTTTTTCCTTTATATCTTCTACCATGCTGCGTGCTTCCTAATAATTTAATGATTCCTGCATGCAAAGTCGTGCACCGAGCACAATAGGTTCATCATCCAGAAAAATTACTACTATATAGGAAGTGCTTGTTTTTTACTTCTTCTAGAAATAATTAATTAAAAGTTTTGATAAAAGTTAACTATTACTAGTTCTTTAAAGTAAATTAAAATAAATACCAGTACTAGCTATTTTATACTTTCAATTTTATGGAAGTGTGTTTGATTTAACATACTTTCAATGCAGGAGTTTTACTCTGATCATTTGAGCATTCTTAATTTTTCTTTTCTTGAGAGGTGTTTTTTATGCACTTGGATCCTCTATTGCCATACAACCTCGATCTATATAGCAGAAATATTAGCCATTAGATTTATAATATGAATGAAGTGAATTTAAGTTGAGGTGTGGACCTAACTCTTAGAAATGTTGACATAGGTGTAATTTACGTGTCGAGAACCAAAGTTTGCTTAAGGTTTGTCAAGACTCTAATGTGGCTAAGACATGCATCTTAGAAAATGGGTGAGCACTTACAAGAAAATATTTAGACGCTCAAATTGATAATAATTTCACTAGAATGATAATTCATATTAAATGTCTATCTACTACAATGATGTCAATGATATATATATATATATATATATATATATATCAAAATTGCATTGGAATCTATTTTCCAAGGCCTACAGGCTACAAGAGATGAGAAAGTAATCGAGATGTGATTCATTACTCACATATGTAGGGTGTTGTTGTTTTCACTTCGGCTAACACTTGTGGACTTGGAAGAATTGATACACGAATTAGTCCTAGCTAAATTTATCCTAGCACTATTTTTATTTTTACATGCATAATTGATTTTATTACCTGCTTATCTATTTTATTATAAATTTAAAAGATAATTTACATATTCAAGTTAGACTTGAACAATTATTTTTGTAGTCCACATAAATGGGAGCTTTCTTTTACCCCAATTCAACAGGGCGTAAAAGCTGATTGGACTAACAATAATCAGATTAATAATGAGTAGTCAATTTTACTACCTCTGTCCTATCATCATGTTGTTATATTATCTGATAAAAAAAATCATCATATGTTTTACCAAACTTTTTTTATGAATTCAAACATGAAGTAAATATGGAATTTAAATTAAGGATTCTTTACGTACATTAAAGACTAAGAGAATCCTTAGTTCCGTATTACATACGTCAACCAACCTTTCTTTCTTTTGCCTTCATTAATTGCCATCATTCTCCCTTCGCTGTCGAATCTCGCGTCTCTAACTCTTTGAAAGAGGCAAGGCTTTACATTATTCATGATACCATATGGATTTCGATGAAAAATGAAGCTTCATCAGTTTCATGATAGCTGGAGTCTAATATTGATATTAGATCATTTGAATAGATTTATATAAACTGCAAACTTGGTGATTTACGTTGCCTCTAACATTGTTGGACACCTACCCTCTTTCACTATTTGCACCCAAATCTTAATTTTCAAGTTACAAAAATCTGCTTAAAATAAAAGAAAACTTGATTGGCTGTGGAAGGACATCTGAATCCGTTTCTTTCAATATGGACGAAATATTAGAATATATACTACATCTTAATAGGACAAAGACCGATAATTGATTAATTATAGCTAAACACTGGATAAGCCAGACCCGTGGGGGACGCATTTTCTCTGTTTAATTTTTAATTAGTTTGTTGAAAAAATTAACTTGTTCTGTTGTGCACGACATAGTTTCGCAACGACTAACATACTATATTATTTGTTATATTCTCCTATTAATTATTTTAATACTTTGTAAGATAATTAGTATTGGATCCTCCCATATTTTAGGTCAAATACTTAATCCAAGTCTGTCTACAATTATTATGGATTATTGAGGTCGCGATCGCCAAACACAATAAACAACTTGATATGAAACCAATTTTTCCATTAATTGACTCCAAATATATATAATTTTCTGAATTTTTACTTTACATCCTCTTATAAACAGATTTATTGTCAAGTTTTGAGACTAACCTGGCATGTGCTTGATGACGTTGGTTGGAACAAACATTAATATTAATGAAGAAAAATTAAAATTATTCTTTCACAATCATTAATTCTCTTTGTTTGGCACATCTCACTCATTGCAATATTACAGATGAGTTACGTGAAATATTAAAGATCCGCTCCGGTATACTTCAAATAATTATCAATAATTCTTCATCTACAAATAGTTGTAGGGGGGGCTGGGGGGAGAATCGTTCATATTTTTCATCAAGTACATATATTTGCATATTCTTTTTATTATACTATTTTATATTATATATATAACGACTGATGTCTAAGAAAACTGTGTATGTAAGAAAAGGAGTTGAGGGAAGCCGTATAATATCAACAAATTAAATTTAAAGTAATGTTATTCATATAAAAAAAAACTATAAACTCTTTGCTTTATTGTTACATTACTTATTTAATCATACACTTAATTTTGAAATTAAGCTTATACACGTCCTTCTATTTATTCTATTCTTAGTACATAATTTGTTATAAAAAATTAATATATAAATAACATTACTCTTAAATTAATTAACTAAGGATCCCACCTTCATATTAAATTGGGACAGAACTACGAGGGGTTAACTGGTTATGGAGAAAACTCTACACAAAGTGGGGAAACACAAGCAACAAAGTATGTTTCCAATCAAATAGAAACAGAGGTATTATATTTTTTCATAATTAAAATAAAGTTAACATCGTGAATGGAAAGGTCCAATAATTATTTTTTAGCGATAGTGGCTGAAGTGCAATGCAACAAAGTGAGTGTGGACAAATGACACACAGTGACGTGCATCTGTTTGTGTTTGGCTTTAACGATGAGAATCTGTTGGTTGCTTTTATTTGTAATTTTAGGAAGTGAGAGATCGATGTGGAGCTTTCTCCAGCTTTTGTTGACGATCAAGTGTCTCTTTGTCAAAGATGTTGAAAATCACCTTGGACTTCTCTGAATCAATTCAAATGCTAAATTATTCTCTTTGCCTTCTCTAGTTATCTTGCATATGGGATGACAATTGAAATTCATAGACAACTTCTAAAATTGATTTTGGTTGTTCATGTTACTTCTCTTTCTTGGTTAAGAATATTATTTTTTATCTTGCTTTTACATTATATATGCTACAGTATTTTTTTTTACCTTTTATAATTTTATTTTTCTAGATATTTAATTTAAAATAGCATTTGATTTAAATTATTTTAAACTTCTTTTTTTCAGAGAGAAAGTTGAACAAAACATAATCTACAAAAATAAAATAAAAAATTATGAAGAAAATACTTGAAAAACTTTTTAATGATTTATAGATTGTTTGAGTAACCATTTTTGAGAATTGAATCATATTAAAAATATAACAAATATAATAATTTCTTCTCTGATTTATTCAAATTACACTTGCATTCTTTTCTTTTTTCCACCCTACAACCCTCCCTAACTTTTGTCTTCCTATTAGACTTGCATCCACTATACCTCAAACTTGTTAGTTCTGTTTAATTTAAGAGCACATGATAAACAAGCGTGTTTTCCTTCTTAAAATACCCCCATTTCATCTTCTTCGTTAACTATCTTAAGATTAAGTTAGAAAAATTCACAATCTTTTTTCATTAATCAAAACAATCAACTAAAACTTACATAAACATACACACACAAAAAATCAATAATTAAACCCAAATCTGAATATGTGAAGAAGAAAAAAATCAATTAAAGTCTAATTTTCCAAATATGAATACTAAAGAAAAGAATCGAAATCCGAATCAATGAATAACTAAACAAAATCTGAATATTGTTTCTTGCTTTTTTAATCTAAAATCTAAAGCCAAGCCTTTGATTGGTCTCCAGCTGAATAAGAAAAAAAATCTAAATCTGAATTAATAATAATAAAAAGATCTGGGAGGGCAAACGAGAAGTGTTGTGACGAGGCGGATTTACATATACCACAAGGATCAAGTGCCCCCCTTAAATTTTGAGATGAAGTTACTATAATACTCCTATTTTTAAAAGAAAATTACAAAAAAATCCAAGACTACCAGTACCACGAGAACCACGCACGCGCGCTCTACTTCTCTCCAATCTCCACTGCGCTTCTACTCTACCTCTGTGCCTCTGCTCTGCTTTGCTAGCCACCGCGTCGGCCACTGCGGCACCGTCGACCTCCAGGCTTCAGAGGCAGAGCCTCCTCGCGGCACGCAGCAGTGCGACACGTACACGGTACAACTCCGCTCCGACTCCGAGCTGCTTTCCGAGGCTCCACTCCGCCTCTGCGACTCTACCAACACCTCCGGGCTCTGACCTCCAGGGTTGCACGCAGCACGCCGACACTTCCATTTGCACTTCCGTTTTCAGCGGTTCAGCTTCAGTCGTTCAGGTACAGTACAAGCTTGCTATGAAATGATTTTTAGTGTAAAACTAATAAACTATTAAATATTTAAATGTGAAATGGCTTAGTTCAACTTCAAGATAAACATCTACCACAGTGGCACAGTCCACAAATATTTACAAACTTGCTATGAAATGCGTAGAATGCGTTCTCGATGTGAAAAATAAATTATTAAATATTTTTAGTGTTTTATATCACAAACTTCAAGATAAATATCTACCACATTTATATTAATGATTCATCTAAAGAAAATGAATCCAATTTTTCAAATTAGGTACGTACTTATATATGATATTGTCTTTGGTGCAGGATCTTCCCGTGTCATTGGTCATCAATGCCTATGGCTCCATCAGTGTTCCATTGGGCCAACTTTGTTGAAAATTGAGGGGGGACATGGGCTTTTTATTGAATGGGGGCAAAAAAAAAAAATTAATTACCATTTGGAGGTAACTTTTTAAAAAATTATCATATAGTGGTAAGTCACAGTGGATGATACCACTTCTAATTTAAAAGTCGTAACACTTGTTACGACTTCTATTATTTTTATTTTTTTATTGAAGTCGTAAATATATTTATGACTTATCACTATTAGATAACTTTTAAAAATTACTCTCAAATGGTAATTAAATATTTTTTTTACCCCATTCGATCAAAAAGCCGGCGTACATTTTTCGTATTGTAAAAAATATGAAAAGGTTAGTTGACGGTGTTAGAGGAGAGGAGATCAAAGTAATTTAAAGAAAAGGAGAAGATACGTATATAATTTGAATAAATATCAAAAAAAGTTAATGTAATTCTAATTTGCTCTTAACATTTTGTTAATAGAAGAAAAATCTTTGGTAAGTTAAAAGTAATTCTGACAAAGTATAAATGATCATCCAAACATAAGCTTACTTTTAAGATCTTCTACTTCTCTTATTTATTCTAAATTTTAATACACAATCCAAAACATTAATTTAAAAATTATAAAATAATTTTAATTAATTTTAATTTGAACTTAAAATTAAGTTTTATAAAATTAGAAACATTAAACCAAATACTGCATTCTACTAATGCAAAGCTCCAAGAAGTTAGATTTAAAAAAACAAGCTCAGGATATCTCTTAGTTGGGAGTTATTAAAAACTAATTCTTTTAAAGGGTTAATTTGACACGTTCTCAGAATTTAGACTAACACATATAAAATGACTTTAATTAACCTAAGTCCAGGGTTACATGGTGAAGATATATATTTCTATCTCAACCTTGTCTGAATTTATAATACCATCAGGTAACTATTATGTTAACATTGATCTAGTTGATAGCTGAGCTCATAACATTACATAGCTACCTATGTTCATGCTAGCAATTGTTTCAAAAATAATAATGTCCCAATTTAAACCAAACGAAAACCGACGTTCGGATCTAAAAAATTAAACTAAAGAGGGTTGGACTTTTGCTCTCCCATCCAAGACATGATTGTGACCCATCAAACACAAGTAGGTTAGGTGCAAGAATTCTATTGAAGCAGCCTAGCATTTTTGCACAATGCTCGTCAAGTGGGACTATATTTTAATTCTAGAAAAATATCTATACATAAGACATCGTGACATTGGAGAGTAAAGTAAGGAAACGGACATCGCGATTATCAAGGTATTTAAAGTATATTTAACTAGAGTTTTTTAAAGATTTCTTTAAGTGAATTTATTTTTTCATTGAAACAAATATACATGTAAGAGAGATTCTTAAAAATAATAAGATCTATATGTCCTGTAAAAAACTATTTTTTAATAATAAAAAATAATATTTATTTGACACGTAACAATATCGATTATAAGTGATAATAAAAAATATAAAAATGTAAATTTTTTGAATTTTTTCTCATTGAAACAAAATTATATATGAATTTTTACAATAACATAATATTGTGAAAACCAAAAAAATAACTTTAAAAACTTACTTAAAAAAATTTCATTAAAAATACTATTAGAATACAGTTTCTGATCTAATTGTACTAGTTAATCCCGTTTGAAATCTTTATGTAAAAGTTAAAACATGTCAAATATTGGTAATCATTTTCAAATACGGGATAATCAACTTTTGACTTTTGCTCTACCAAAGCCCACCACGACGGAAACATGTAAAAATGCCGCGGAATAATGTTCAAATACTTTCTAGTTCATAATGGGATCGTAATAACCTCAATGGGTTGATACTTTTGGAGATATTAATATACTAGTATGTGTGAAGTGGTCATCATTATTATTCGAGAAATAATGTTCTACTGATTGTATGTATTTGATAATCATTGTTCTCGATTGTGTGCTGATTGAAACCATTAATTCCACTTCTAATAGAAAAGTAATAAATAATTAAAAATAAATAAATGATTGCCGAGAGGTGTTTGTATTGTTTATGTTAGAATATATCTATTTTAGTGAGTAGTGAATTATGTATATATTTATTTTAAATTATTCGTAGATATCTATTTAAATACTTATCTATTTTTCGTTAAGACTTCTATCCGTGAATATCCACAAATGCGGATATTTTTGTCATTCCAATTCTCAATTCTATTTGACAAATCCATTGTTGGTGAGTATTTTAGTTCTTTCTATAAAAGTGGTTAGCACAAAACTAATGAACCAATGAATAATATTTCCTAAAATATCTAACTAATAATATTAGTATTTATTATTAATTTACAAATTAATTTTGGAACATTATCCATATTTTTTATATTATCAATCAATTAAATTTATTTTTTAAATATAATTTTTAAAATGTTCATTATATATAAATATCTACAAGTTTTAATTGTACCATATTTCGTGATAACGTGATAATTTTTATATTCACTATATTTCAATTAAATTATCTAAATAAACATATCATTATAATTAAAATTTAAATTATTTCAAAGCCAACTATAAATTCCATGCTAATTACAAAGTATCTTATCCATCATTACTATATGACAAGTTTTATACTTTCGAGCCATTTAACCAATTTTTAAGTAATAAAAATATTCACATTAAGTTTAACTTATTTGATTCTAATGAAACAGCTAGCTTTTAAATAAATAGTTTAGTTTTTTTTTTTTTGTGAAAAAAATAACTCAGCTAAATCAACTTAAAATTAAAACATTGAGCAATGCTATTTTGTACGAAGTACACTGGCACGAAAGCAGCTATGACTGTTATTATTTTCTAAAACAAATATTAATTAAAAATCTAAAAAATATATCAAATATCTTCTAATAGAATACACAGCTTCGTGCGTATTTAACGATTTCGTACCAAATATCAATTTTCTAAAACATTTTAATTAACTAATAATTACATGATGAGTTAAAATTTATTACATCAATTATTTAAGAAATTATTTCACTTTTTATATATTTATTCAACAACAAATATTGATTTTATTATATCATACATAAGATAATTTTATCAGTGCAGATCTTTCTACCTGAAATTATTACAATCATTTTAAATAATTATTTTTAAAAGCTATAATTTCAACATTATCATAAATTAATCATAACAATCATTTTAATTAACATTTACTAAAATAAAATAATTTGAATCTATCAAATATTATAATTATTTCAAATAATTTTTTAATCTAAAGTATAATAAAATTGTCCAGCTCTCACCACCTAGTATTTTATGATGCATTGCGGCTCCACATTTGTTTTCATTTTTTCTCCTTTTTTTTTCTTTTCCTTTTTCCCTCTGCTTTGTTACTTTTTTTACCTTGTTCTAAAGGATTCACAATCCATGCATGTGCGTAGGTAGGTGTAGGTGTAGGTGTAGGTGTAGGTGTGAGGTACGTGCAGTAGTGTAGGTGAGTGTTCTCAAAATTTTATTTCTACCTGCTTTCTTGTAGAATGTTATTAAATTCGTTAAAAATATAATACTCTCAAAAGTCCTCATACACACTAATTTTGCAAGTCACCTTGATAATGATTTTGAAAAATACGGCAGGTATCCAAAAACATAAATCACGGGCAGCACGTGTATCTAACATAAATTCTTTATTAAGGTAAATAAAGAAAAGAAAAAAACAGAAATGAGAGAAATTGATAAAAAGATGTAATACCCCCTTGACATAAAGATGTAATAAATAAGATTAAAAAAAGATAGAAACTGGGATGAAAAAAAAAAGATCTATCAAAAATATTTTTCATACCTATACACAACAAAACCTTCAAAACCTTGTGTACAGGTCACTCCAAAATAAGTGATGACAAAAAACACTAAAAAATATCAAACTATAATTTAAATTCTCAAGTATTTTATTCTATTTTTCTTCCAAATAAAAAATAATTATATAATAAATAATAAAAAACGCTTAAATGTTTTCAAATAAAAAAATATTTATATATACTGTTTTTTTGTCTTAGTCCGTGTCATTTTTTTTCTTTCCAAAAAGATCTTTTCATAAAATTTCTTATATTTATTTTGGTCTTCTATTATTCTTTGAGCGATTATTTTTTTGTTTTAATTCTTATAATATCTTATTCATTTTGAATTAGTATATCTTTGAAAAGTATTTGATTCAGTCTAAAAGCAAATGATTTAGATTATCACAAGAATTAGAAAAATGTTATGAAGAACCAACACAAAATACTAGTAACATACTAAAACAAAAATCTTACACCAAACATTTTTTTTTATAAAAGACAAATAAATAAAGCATATTATAAGACCCAAAATCATACTTAAATCTAAAGATAATAAAATTATTGCAGTTATTAAACTATTTACCATTTATTTATTTTAAAATGTAAGTCCTACTATAATATCCGTGTTCAATCTAACAGGATTCCTCGAAATCATTTACTATACAAAGATTAAATCTAATAAAATGTAATTTTTAATTCAGAGACCACCTTTTACTATACACATCATATTAGCAACCAGTAAATTTGTAAAACTCTTTTTTTTCCAAATCATCAAACAATCCAGGAAAGAAATCCAGGATAACACCCAGGATTTTATTTTCACCGTTCCAAATTATTCTGCGCGTCCTAATGCCTTCCATAGTCAAAAAGCTCATATACCACATACCCAACGATAATGGCTCCTCCCCATCAATGTCATCACTAATCAGTCCAGATTCATATGCACAACCGAATAGAGCACCCTACAATGGTACAAAGGATAAAAGCTAACTCTTATAATTCCAGTCAGATACAAACGCACAAGCACGGTGGTTCCATATAAGGCCCTAAGACATGGCAACATGTCCTAGAAAAGATAGAAAAGATAGAAAACCCGTTCGACTTTTGGCCAATTCATAAAGAAAAATAAAAGCGTGCTCTATAAACATCTTGAAATCAGCCAGATGTGAAAGCTTCAGCAACTACGCAAGCCGATTCTTAGATTCCAAAGCGGTGCTTTAAAAACTGGCACTATTTTAAAAAACATTTTGATGTTTTAGGATCAAAGGATTTCCGGTTAAGTAGTGTAACTTGTAAGACAAGGTTTATGAAATACAAGTTTAATATTACATGAGGTGAGTTAGCAATATAACAGAAATGAAAATTCAAGATCTCCGGTTAAGTAGTGTAACTTGTAAGACAAGGTTTGTTAAGTAGTGTGACTTGTAAGACAAGGTTTATGAAATACAAGTTTAATATTACATGAGGTGAGTTAGCAATATAACAGAAATGAAAATTCAAGATATCCGGTTAAGTAGTGTAACTTGTAAGACAAGGTTTATGAAATACAAGTTTAATATTACATGAGGTGAGTTAGCAATATAACAGAAATGAAAATTCAAGATCTGCAATTTTTGGTATCTTTTTATGTTGTTTGGTTTGTCCTTGGTGGAACCATCAAGTTAGCCAATTGAACCATTCAAATCACAACCAAAGATCTCATTGGATTGGTTTTGAAACATTACTAACACCAAAGACTGAGGCTCTTTTATTCAATGATCAATAAACTCTCAAAGCTTACTAATTACATATTTAGGATTTAGGGACACTATTTGAATAAAGTATAAACTACTAAATTAACACTTATTAAAGAAGAGAAAAAGGCAAAATAAATCAAACTTCTTTCATTAGTTAAAATCAATTTATGCATCTTAACTTTTGGAGAAGTTAGATGAGAAAACTTGAACAAAAATAAAATGTATGCAAGTTTATTTTAACTTGTGGGAGCAATTTAATTTATTTTTACCTTTTTATTTTCTTTTTCCACAAGTATTTATTGAGAAGTTTATCTAGACAGAGACTTGTAAAGGAAGCTGAATATTAACTTAAAAAGAGAGAGAAATGAACATAAGACTTACCACCAGACGAAAATTAGCAAACCTTCTTTAGCTTTGAGCACATTCAAATGGACGCAAGCGTAACGACCCTTCAGGAAAATCCTCCCTCCTAAATGGTTCCAAAAACGGCCTGCAGAAAAAAAAAACCACTCAACTCATAATATATCTAAATGGTTGAACATATCAATGTAGCACAGAAATAGAAAAGTAAGAATGGATCAAAATATCATGCTCGATTCATGAATAATGACAACTAAACATGGAAGACATTAACTCCAACCCTCCTGGTTAATTGCCAGACATGTATCACCTGGGCTCACCGACAAGATGAGAAATGCAGCCTACTTCATAATATTAGGATTAAGTCAAGAAGCATAGCAATCTCTAAAGTTGGAGGTGAAGATGAGTATGACGTGCAACATTAAGAACAGAATGACAGACTAAAATATAAGCCAAGCTCATAGTCATCATCTTATTTATTTCTAGACAGGTTGCAAGGCATTGTGGTTATAATAAACTACTTGAACAATAACCAAGCTGCACAATTTCATTTTCAATATTAAAAAAGGTCTAATAATCCTTACAAGATAGAATTATGGCTACGAGATAGTTTTTGTTGATTGCTCTCCATAGCAACCAACACATCACCAGTTTCTGGTCCTGCTGAACCACCAGCTACAGAAGATGGAACAGGGGCAGTTGGAGTCCAGATCTAGAATAATGCACCACCAGAAAGCTTCAGAGGTTGAAGTTTTTATTCAATCCAAAAGATACTACACACCATAGAGTCATCATCATACCCACCTTTATTGTGCTATCAATCCCACTGGTTGCAACAACAAAATCAAATGGATGGCATTGTACACAATTTACAACTTTATCAAGAAGAAAATAATTGTGTCAGACAACCATACAAGAAGAGACTACTAAACCGGAAACCCTTGAGGAAACCAATGATTACCAGATTCATCACCATTCAGCATTTTTATTAGTCTGCCCGTACGCTTTTCCCAAATAAACCATCTGCCATCATCACTTCCACTAGCAACATATTCACCTACAAATAAACAAGTGAAACAATCTTTAACAAATTTGCAACTATGGTGGACCAACTGTCAACTCAAAACTCACCACTTACCTACCAAAGGTTGAATAATCAAAAGGAGGCATTCATTGTGATAAAATTAAAAAACACCCACATGCCAAAAAAATACAATGTAATTATATTTCCCTGGTGGCTTGCATACAACACCTGAACCATTGGTTTTGCTATATTTGTTTGATATATGAAAAAGACTCATTGTTCACAACCAATTCTAATTTAGAAAATCACATAAGAAATAGCATACCTCTTTGACCAAGAAAACTGGTTTGTTTTATGTCAGTCCCAATATTGCAGTGGCCAACAAATCTCTGTTTCATATCAACAGCTGGTTCAGGCTGCAATATTAACAATAGAGCAAAAATTATCCAAAATGTATAAATAATTTAACATTAGTTTAATAAGTTTCTCAATAAACGTTGCATCACCAAAGAATGAAGGCATCAACATTAAGCAATCCAATGGGCTTACAAATAAAACCTGTATCAAAATCTTCTAAAACACTTCAAATCTGACGGTTGTTCCTCCCTTACAACATAATACTAATAATTACATTTTAGGATTATGCATTGAAACCAATGGAGAGGAAGATAAACAAAAATCAAATGAAGCCCTTAACCCAGGAAATAAATTTAGAAGGAATCGGCAATAATAAAAAATTGAAGATAGTAATATGTACCTGATAAGAAGTTCTACTGTTCTGTGACGATGATGAAGGTGATTCACATGAGCCACTTGCATCAGCATTGTCTCCGGAGTCACCTCTCCCATGAATTCTAAGATTTAAACTTCCATGAAGAATATTTGATTCAAGATCATGTCCCTCATCACCAGATATTGATGTTTCAAAGTCCAACTCCAATTCCTCATCGTAATCAGAATCATCCCTCTCTGATCTTGGACCATCTTGTGGAGAATCACCATTAGAATCAGGACAATAGAGTATGTCGCTTAATGATAATATTCTTCCACCCCTACTATCAAACCTTGATGCCCCATCATTGGTCTTACTATTTTTTTCAGCTTCAGCTGTTAAATAAACCAGTTAGATCTAACATAAAATGGAAAAAAAAAATAGTGCATAATTTCCCAAACATAAACAGCAATATTTGGAAATTAGATTGATTTTTCTGCATCAAGTTTTAGCAGTTATGACATTACAGTAACTATTAAATACTTTACTATCATTAGTCTACGTAAGAGAAAATTAAAGCATGTTTCAGTGAGCTCAATGGGGCACAAACTTCTTTAGGCGACAAGGGCCATTCACAAATTTCCTCAACATAAGTAAAAGAATAATTATTGACGAATTTGCACATACATGTAGAAATACAAATGCAGCAATTCAATATAGACATCCTTATAACTAAATCCAGCCATGAAAGCCATATCCATACCTAAAGCAATGTCCCTCTTCACATTCGCTACTCTTTCTGCAACTTCAGATTTGGATGGGGCCAATGAATGGGAAGCAACAGCAAACTCCAAAGCATCTTCATGTCTACCCAACTGCAACGAAATAACATCAATATGATGGGTTTTAAAACTAATGGCAGGTTTTCCTATCAAAGGGTATGCTTGACACAAACAAGCAGCATCAAAATGAAGTAAAAAAGATCCATACAAGTCCCTCCAGTCAAAACAAAAATTCATAGATACTGATAACTGATTTGTCAAAAAATACTTCAAATCTCAAATTTCTTTTAATCGAAACTTATTGGAATCCTGTACAAGTATTCCCTTTTATCCTAAATTTTATCAAGTTGGGCTTAACACCTTTTATTCTGTCAATTAAAAAATTCACAGACAAACAGGTTCCAACCTACTCTTTAGTTTCTCTTCAGTAGATTAGGGTTTCTTACTCGATCCCTTTCGCTTCCGCTTTGTGCACAGCTTTGAGGTGAACAGTGCCCACGCCCTCTGCCACTGTTTGGCAGCAACCAGTCGCCCCTTCTCCCGTGCACGACCTCCGACCACCGTCGCCCCTCCCCGGTGATAAAAACCTCCATCGATGCGCCGCCGCACGCGCTTCTTCTCCACGCGTCCTCCTTTGCCAGCACGTGACACCGACTCACCGGCAAGACCACCCCTAGACTCCTCCATCTGCAGAAACCCTGGCTGTTTGGCTATATTTTTATTTTTTAATGGCCTCTTCGGGTACTTCGAACAGCATCCCAGCCACAACGTTTACCACTGTCCCACTTATTCCTTGTGAGAAATTAGCCGGATTTGCCAATTATACTACTTGGGCAGCCACTGTCCAGGTTTGGTTTCGCGGTCAAGGACGTGCCGGCCACTTAGGCTACGGACATTCCTGAGAAACATTGAGCTAGTTGGCGGAAAATCGACGCCTCTTTGTCCAGCATTCTTTGGTTCTCTGTTGCTCCCAATCTTCAAGCTTCGTACTAGGCATTTGACATGTGTTATGAGGTTTGGAGCAAAGCCAAAAGTCTACTCCAACAATGTTCATCGTCTCTACAGTGTGATAACCACTATCCACACATTTTTGGTCATTCCGCTACCCCTACCTCTTCTGCAGATTCCTCCACCCTTGTCTCACACTCATCTAATGGTGGAGGAAGTGGTCGAGGCCGTGGTTGGAAGAATCGTCGTTGCAACTATAATTAAATTTTTGGTCATATTGAAGCCATTTGCCGCAACAAATCCCAAGACCAGTTGAGATCCACAAACATTGCCCAAGTCATTGATCCTACCCCCTCCGAGGATGCCACTATCTCCGCTACTAAGTATCATAATTTCCTTCAGTTTCGAGCAGCCAACAAACTGTCTCTGTTATTGCTGCGGCTCAGTCCGGTAATCTAGTAGTCTTTGTCTCTCAATCATCCTCTCTTGGACCTTGGATACTTGACTTCGGTGCCTCTAATCATATGACCGGTAACCAATCATTTTTCTCTCAGTTGTCGTTATCTGATTCTTTGCCTTCTGTTACTCTTGTAGATGACTCTCATATTAAAGTTCATGGTATTGGTCAAACCCACCCACTTCCTAACCTCCCTTTGAATTCTGTCTTGTTTGTTCCTAGTTGTCCTAGCAACGGAATTGTTGATAGCTATCTTTATCTCTTCCTATCGGTCAGTTCTATCCGCACCTCCTTTAGATAATGGTTGGTTAAACTCCATCGAAGTCAGGCATCTTGTCAACTCTCTAACACTGGTAGTGTGGGGAGTAAGCAACTCTCTCTTTAGTGACTCCAGGCAGGAGTCCAATTTGATTTCCATTATGTTCCACTCTAGGATATAACTATTTTGTTACTTTCATTGATGATTTTTCTCGTTGTTCTTAGGTCTTAATGAAAAACCGTTTTGATGTCTTTTCCGTCTTTCAAAGTTCTTCGCATGAAATAACTAATCAATTTGGGACGTCCATAAAAAATTTACACACTGATAATGCTAGAGAATATTTGTCTTCCCAATTTTAGTCCTTTCTAACATTGCAGGGAATTCTACATCAAACTTCCTTTGCTCACACACCACAAGGTGTTGCAGAACGGAAAAACCGTCACCTGGTTGAAACAGCTCGTACCGATCTCCTTCACTATAATATCCCTCTTCGCTTCTGGGGTGATGCGCTTCTTACTGCATGTTACTTGATCAATTGCATGCTCTCGTTCGTCCTTAACAATCGAACCCCATACTCTATTTTGTACCTGCAATAAATCTCTACTCGGTTCCTCTTCATGTCTTCGGTTGTACATGTTTTGTCTATGATCTTCCCCTAGGTAAAGATACTCGTTGCTAAGTCTCTTAAGTGTGTTTTTCTTGATTACTCTCGTCTACAAAAAGGATATCATTGCTACTGTCCGCAACTTCAACGGTGTCTTGTTTTTGCTGATGTCACTTTCTTTGAGTCTACTCCATTCTTCTTTGAGATCGTTGTCAATAATGCACCGCAGGCTGATCAACATGTTGTTCCCACTCCGCCCGTTGTCGCCGATCCACCACCATTAATTGTTTATCAGCAAGGATTGCAACATCCACCGGTGATTCCACATATTGATCCCCCAACATCATCTCCTGCTCCAACCAACACACTAACAACGCTTCCTGCACGTGAACTTCCCATTGCCCTAAGCAAAGGTATTCAGTCCACTCGCAATTCTAATCCTTTATATGCTTGTACTCTTCATTGTCATTGATTATCTCCTTCCTATTTCTCTTTTATCTCCTCTTTGGATTTTGTGTCTATTCCTAAGTCTACAGGTGAAGCTATGGTTGATCCTCACTGGCAGAGCAGGCGATGTTGGATGAAAGGATTGATTTATAGACCAATGGCACATGGGAGTTGGTTCCTTTGCCTCCAAAATATATTACCGTTGGTTGTCGCTGAGTGTATACAGTGAAGGTTGCACCAGATGGTAGTATTGATCGGTTCAAAGCCCATTTGGTGGCTAAGGGCTATACTTAGATCTTTGGCCTTGATTATAGGGATACTTTTTCCCCTGTAGCCAAGTTTACTTATGTTCGTCTATTTCTTGCTATGGCTGCTATTCGTCATTGGCTGCTTCAACAGTTGGATATTAAAAATGCCTTTTTACATGTTGAGCTACAGGAAGAGGTTTACATGGATCAACCCCTGGGTTTTACTGCTTCTGATGGATCTCATCTTGTTTGTGGCTCTATGGCCTGAAGCAATCTCCTCGTGCCTGGTTTGGCCGTTATAGCTCGATCTTAATTCAATTTGGTATGACCCGCAATGAAGCTGACCACTCTGTTTTCTTCCTTCATTCTTCATCTAGCATATGCATTTATTTGGTGGTCTATGTCAATGATATTGTCATCACTGGTGATTACTTTGAGATATCCGCTGACTCAAATATCACCTTTAGAGTCAATTTCAGGTGAAGGATCTTGATCCGCTAAAACATTTCTTGGGCATTGAGGTTGCCCAATCCACTTTGAGTATTGTCATTACCCAAAAGGAATTATGCTCTAGCCAGTCTCACCAAGACTGATACGCTTGATTGTCATCCATGTGACCTATGGATCCAAACCTCAAGCTTCTTCCGGGTTAAGGGGAACCATTGAAAGAGCCGGAAAGATATCGCAGACTCGTTGGCAAACTCAATCACCTCACTGTCACCAGGCCAAACATTGCATTTATCGCAAGTGTGGTAAGCCAATTCCTTAATGCACCTTGTGATATTGCCATGCGTTCAAGCGCATCCTTCAATATATCCATAATGCACCGGGCCGCAGACTATTATATGAGGACAAAGGCAATTCTAGAATTGTTTGTTACTCTAATGCTGATTGGGTAAGGTCACCATCAGACAGAAGATCTACTTCTGGCTATCGTGTTCTTATTGTAGGTACTTGATTTCATGGAGAAGAAGAAGCAAAATACAATTGCTAGATCCATGTTGAAGCTAAATACCGTGCCATGGAAGCAGGCAGCTGCAAGTGAAATTACATGGCTACAACAACTTCTCCTGCAACTCCAATTTGGAGACACCCAGGGCACTAAGCTTATTTGTGATAATCAAGCCACTCTTCACATTGCATCCAATCCAGTTTTCCAGAGGGATAGATTGTCATTTTGTGAGAGAGATAATACTCTTAGGAGAAATCACCACCGACTTTCTCAGACCTAGTGACCAAGGCAGAGATGTGTTCATCAAATCTCTCAAGCAGTCTCGCATTGATTATATTTGTAACAAGCTTGGTGCATATGACATATATGCTCCAGCTTGAGGGGGAATGTTAAATATATGATTGATATGATTGTGATATGACTGAAATAGGGAAATTAGGTATATCTGTACAGATATGTAGGGATTTCTGTTTCCTCTATTTACTTAATTATCTTGTACCTATGATTATAAATAAATCACTGTGTATGATAACAACACACAACATTACAGTAAACACTTGTATACTATGATCTTGTCTCTTGGTGCTTTAGTTGGCATTTTCTAATCTACAGCAAATTTTCTGTAATGTATCGAACTATCATGTTTCGCACCTCTAATCCTGGCTTGCATGGGAATTTTATGGATTTAAGATGTTTCCAACTTGAACAGCCCTCTTTCAATGTTCAAGTTCTATATCCTGTTCCCACCCTAACCACCCTAAAATAACTTGCATATACAAGACAGTAATAAGAATCAATATCATTCACTAGTGCTTCTACTTCAATTCTATTCACTCTTCCATTCTCACTACTACAGTACCTCTATGCAACCCAAACACAAACACAGATTCTTATACAAAACATAAAAAACAAAATACACAAGCTCAAAAAATCTTTTCACTATAAACTTCATCCATATGAGTGCACTTCTCTTATATGAAGCTTTTATTTCTTCTTCTAACAAACAAAAAATTATACCTCTCTAATAATTTGTCCTCTTTTGAATGAGGCTTAACGAGTCTCAGAAACTAGCATAACACATTATTCCGAAGTGAACACATTTTAATATGCAGTTCAAACAACAAAGTTACCTGTGACAATGCTTCTGACATATAGTATAGTGCTTTGTAAGAGGAATTATCAATTATCCTAGCAGCATAGCAGTCTCTTATAGCCATATGAGCATCGTTTTTCCACTTCCTCTGGATAAGAGTGGGAAATTTCAAAACATGTCCCATCAAGTAAATATTATACATACATACATATAAACTAAACTGAAAGGAAAGCAAAATGCTAAGACCCAGTTTAGTTGTAATAAGAACCTTGATCAATAGTGCAGCACGAGTACACAAGCATTCATGTTTCAGTGCAGGCCCAATAATATGGCTATAGCCATTCAAAACCTCATTACATGCATCAATTCCATAATAAGGTATCCCATTGTCCAATGATTTCTTAGCATATTTCATTAGTTTCCTGCACTTGTCAAGCTGTAAAACCCAATTAGTCAACAAAACATTATGCAAAACTGAAGTTACATGTCTTAGTTACACCTCATATCTACAGCAAAAGTGATGAATAGGCATAAATCCCCCCCCCCCCCCCCCCAAAAAAAAAAACACACAAAAATAAATACCTTTGCAGCAATGTTCTTTTTAATAGGAAATCCATTTGGGAAGACATTAGATACACAAGGCTGCATCTCTGTCCCATTAATTGTCGGAGAGTATGTCATCAGCTTTGATTCATCTCCTGAAGTATATTGCATCTCATTCACTCCAGCTGCATAATGCAAAAATTAAGTACAGTCTCAACTTTTACAATCTACATAAACACAGTAACCAGAAAATAACAGAATAGAAGTTACTGCAGTTAAACAGTTATAAATAGATCTTTGAGAACATTCAAATCCACACTGTACTCAACCTAGAAAATAACTTTGACAGATCATCAAAGAAAATCTGTCAGCAAATGAAATAAATACTGCTTTTAAAAGGATTATTTTAGGAACTGGATCTCCCCTTAATGATATAAAGGAATCAAAATGATATGATAGGAACTTCAACTAAGGGTTGCGAAAAAAAATGCATGGTGAACTCCAGTTGAAAAAGCTAAGGGAAGAGTTCAAACATAAACAGGATTAACATGTAGATGCACATCACGGAAGCCATTAGAGTGAAACACAGCATGAACTGACATCTTGACAACCCAGTTCAAAATACAAGAATTTTATTTTTTTAAAAAAAGAAGGAAATTCACCATTCAAGCTTTATTGCATTATTTAGAGTTTCAATATCTTCTAACTAATATTTCATAAAACACACTACATCTCTCTTCTTATGTCTCTGACAATGTGACTTAAAGGTTACACTAATAACAAGCATAGCATAACCAAATAAGAAGACACCATGCAAAAAAAAAAAAAATTTATTCCTCTTCCCGCCATGCATAAATTAAACTGTTGGGTAATTAAAGAAATTCTATAATTTACCCAATAATCACAAATAAGTTGAACAAATAAAAGTACATTACATTATACTATTCTTGAAAATTTTACCCATACTTCGAACAAGCAAAAAATGACATTACATTATACAACTAGTGGCAAATCAATAAAAAAAGAAAACAAGATTCAGTTTGATATGCTTTACCATGATTTACATTCATCAAGTAAACGTGCTCTCCACTATAGCTGAGGAGAACCTCGTGTCCATCAGGACTGAATGTAACATGAGTTAAGTGCAAGCTTGGATGTCCCTGAAAAATAAAAGGTAAAATTTGAGAGCAACAACATTTGGCTTGAAGTGTCAAAGAATTATATGTCGATAACAAATCATGTACCCAAGGAAAATGGGTGAGCAAATACGATAAAACCTAGAGCATGTAGGACATTAGGTAAGTAGAATGAAAAATTATCACTACAAACTACTTGATTTTGGTTTAGGCATTCTCGGATAGGAATTACAAATGATTTTTCTGACCCAGCATTGTTTAATCATTAATGTCTGCAAACTCTTATGTGTCTTGACTTCTTTCCCCAAAATCAGTTGGATAAAATTAACAACATAATATCCCAAGAAAACGCTGCCACCACCACAGCCACAGCTGTCATTTCTTTCACTAGTCATGACTATAGCCATGATTGCCACCATCTCCAGAGACCTAAAAATGCCAACAGTGGATGTTGGTGTGTCAACAGAAGAAGAGACAGATTTTTTTTTTGATCAGCAAAAATAGATATGTATATATATATAAATATGGGATAGGAAACAGTACAAGGAGTACTGTTGGGGATACAAAACAACTGAATCAATTCAGAACTTTGGTGGGATTCTATCAAAACCATCTAAGTTCTGCCAGATTCGAAAATCACAAGGTACAAAAACTACATCCAATGAATTAGCCCCTCCCCAAAGATACAAAAAACTGTTTTAGATTGGTGGACCAATGATGAAAAGAGAGGTCAAAACCATCCTCTAAATTCCTCAGCCAAGACCAACAAAAGAAAATAACATAGAAGAAGAGACAGATTGAGAATGTAAAATACCATTATTTAGATTTATCATGAGGATACCCAATAGGTAAGTAGGAGGAATTCAACTCAGCAACAATCCCACTTACCCCACTTGAATGGAATAGAATTCCCAACTCTGGGGGAATATTGCATTCCTTAACACTCATGAAACAAGGGTATTTCACATTTCAAACTTATATCATTGAAAGTAAACTTGCAATATTTGATATACCAACCAGGAAACCACCAACGCATAGCTTATCAACAATATTATTTATACCTATAATAGCAAGCACAGATACCCAACATTTCAGACAAGTGCCAAACTACAATTCATAAATGGAAAGAAACAAAACATTCTATGACTGTTTCCCTTTTTCAGAACAGGTGAGAAAATTCTAGAAAAAAATAAGATTCCTAGCCCTCCATTACGATCACACTCCCAAAAGAAAAGGTAGAGAATATAAGTTAACAAGAAGATATGGATTTTTGTTTTACATTAAAGAAAAGCTTTATCAGAGATGAGAAAGAAAGAAATACAAGCAAAATCCCAAAATAAATCAAATTATACAGAATCAAGAAGAAATATAAAAAAAATCAACAATAAGCAAAGCTTGCCAACATATCCAACTTTCCTTTGTTATTTTTTTTATTTTTTTGTTTTAGGCTTTTTTCATCCTACTGCATTGTATCCCTTCTCTAAAAGTATTCTTTTCACCCCCCAAAAAGGACTTGTAACATTCTCAACACTTAACGGATTGAACAAATGACTGCAATTCAAACACTTCCAAAGTTGATAATCATAGATCAGTAAAGTGAAGGACTCACACGATCAGAAAGATGCATTGGACAGAAATAATTAACACAAGGAGGTGCAGACATTCTTTTCCGACATGAGCTAAGAGGTGGCAGCATCCTTCTATCATATAAGCGTGCGAAGGCGTCACTGCAAGATATGGAAAGGCTGACATCAGTTTGAGATAAAAAGATGAATTAAATTAACATAATTAATCACCAGAAATATTTACCTCCCACCAACAAGAAGCAAATGTGGCCTAGTTGAACTAATATCACAAGATTTTAAAGCAAGGACTTGTTTAGGAGGATCAGCAAGCGACCTTTTATATCCACTTCTTAAATCAAGCTGACATTAAGCATTAAACATGAAAATCAATTAATGTGAAGAAAAAAAAAAATCCAGCTTTAGAAAACAATGATCATAGTTAACCAGCTTCCGGACTAACTTGCAGTAAAAAAACTAAAAAAAACTACATTGTGGAAAGACAGTTGACATACTAACTATCTTCCATACTAGAGCCATTTAATTTCCAGAGGATTAAGGCAATAATGATAGATGAGATCAAAGATGCAACACCAATATCTCAAGCATAGAATTGCTCATCATTAATGATTCCCTTTAGATGCCTTAGTCATATAGGTTTCCCATGTGCACTTATAGTTTAGGATGTAAAAGAGATATCATAGTAACCCATGATAGTTTGAAAAAACAGGAGCAAATGTCAAAAGATCATGTCTAATTTTTACCACTGCTACATGAAAAATCAAATTACAAGTTTGATCCTCTACCCCACCTTCCATCCAAGAGCAACTTCCATTTAGTGTAAAGAACTAAGAAATGCATAATAAATAATATAAAGGAAAAAAAATTGTTATTTAAAGAGGTGGATAGCATAGAAAATTATATCACATGATTACATCCAACAGTATCTTATAGCAGGTTCCAGTATACTCTTCTAACCTACCTTGTTGAACCATGGAGAGAAGATTGTAATTGACATATAACTAGCAACAATCTATTGAGGCAAGTTTTTATTTTAATGGAATAGAATCAGCTTATTGATCAGATCAACATTGCAGATGTCCTAATATAGCAGATGAATTAATCTCGGCAAACCAATTGGTATTTTCATTGGTAAATTCAAATATTACAGAAAATGAAGGAAAGCCAGTTTTCTCAGATCACTTATATGAATACAAGAGCTGGAAATTTTATATTTTCAATCCAATTCCATATGTTCTTATGCCAGACAAGGTCCAATTGCAGTCAAAACCAATAAGTAGGAATGAGAATGACTACAACTGAATTAAACCCCTTACAAGAATATTTCGACACTCTTGGTGCGAAGATCCAGCTGGAGGACAAGAGGTGCCTTCCCGAAAATCATGTTGTCTTAGAGTCCCATCTTCACTAGCACTCCATACTACATTGGGGTTTCCATTTTCAACCTGCAAAAAAGGACCAAGGAAATCATGAAAACTCAAAGGATGCAGATTTTTCCCACATAGATTATGTTTTATTTCCTTTAATCCCATTGATGTGAAGTTATTGAAATTATGTTAAATTAGTATATTCTTAAGACCACATAACTTACAGCCAATTTCTTGACTCTTCGAGTGTGGCATTGGTAATATGCAGAAGGAGCAATGATGGCATTGTCACTAAATCCACTACCACTTAAGCGAGACAAATTGAATAACCGGACCTACCAAAATGAAAAATAAATGAAATTAGAGAATTAAAACTGTATTACCCACTAAAAATATTGGAAATAATCATAGTATTACTTCAGCATCTCCAGCTCCAGAGGCTACAAGCTCATCAGAAGTTTCTGGTATAAACTTAGTACAGAATATATTTGCTGTATGTCCTGTGTCAATTGACTGTAAAAGTTTCCAGCCAGAATAGCTCCAAATATTGATCTGCAAAATTTCAGGAAAACCATTCAATGCCTTCTGCTGCTAAAGCAGTCTAAAAGGGGCAGTATAAACCAAAAACAGAGAGGCTGGAATCATTTGCTCCATGACTCTATCGTCTGTTTGCTACCTTTTGAGAGTTAGAACTGAACTTTTCAAACTAGTCATGACTCAATAATTATAAATTATATCAGGCAAAACAAGACGTAAGACAAACAAAAGAATTATTCTCTGTAGTTTGATTCTTCTTGATCATTCTCTCTACTTGGTTTCAAAATAAATCACAACTGTGTGAGAACTAGAAGCAAGCACAATAAGTGACAGAGATGTCAAAGTCTCTCATTTAATCATGGACAAAGAAACTCCATTTTAGCCCATCAAGAAGAGAGGGGAATTTTACAATGGAACATTCTATTGAAAAAACATATTCAATAGTTTCATGGACCCTAAAATATGTCAAAGTTCATTTCTCATATATTTCCCTTCCAGTATTTCCAAAAAAGAATCTTCCATTTTTCAACATCTTTTTGGTGTTACATCTTACAGCTACAATTTAGTGTATGAGACTACAGAACTACAAATGACATAAAATATGTGCCATACCCGTTGATCATCTGATCCAGATATCAGTAACGAACCTTTGGAATTCCAAGCCACCGCATTGACACAGCCAGTGTGGCCCTATTAAATTCATGAGCAAAAGGATGCCCAGCAAAGTCAACAAACAAAACTTAGAATAAATAGATTCTTTTTTTTTTTTTATATTGAGGGGGGATGCACAGAGAAGGAAGCAAACCGCTGCAGAAACTTGAAGAGAATGTTAGTGGAAATCTATGGCTAGTGCAAGCATTTTTTAAGAAACTCATGACTACTGAAAATAAGTCTAATCAATATAATATAATTAAGGTTTCAAATTGTGGTTTCATCATGATTGCGGGAAAATGGGAAATTGCACATAATTGTGATTGTGTTGTGGTCATGATAAACCCAAAAACCTTGATGTTGCGGCCAAAATTGCAGTTACAGACCATTTTTAAAACTTTGAATATAATATACAAGGATTTCTCAAAGACGTAGTAATAAGTATAAAAGGATGATATGTGAGCGTAGTCAGAAGACACTCAACATCTCTGATCACTTGAGGCACTTCAAAATATATATTTACATGTATTCCTTCAATTATTCAATCTTCTTTATGCAAGCGTAATAGCAAGTACAATGAATCAAAATGAAGAGAAGAACACTGCAATTTCGCATTTCTTAATTTGAAGAGCCTACTAGAACACGGAGAAACATGTATATGACGAATATTCACATAATCACATGGGATGCTACTCCGATTTCCTACTAACATATGATGTAGCGGTAAATCAAGATACGTTACGAACCTCTAACTCCCTTTCTTGAGAAAGCCTCCGAATCAGCGAGGAATGAGTGTGCAAACTATGATTAACATCCTACAGAGAAGAAGAACGTCTTTCAGACACGGGAAAGAATCATTGAGGAAAATGAAAATCAGAGCACATATTTTTTTATGAAATCATCATGCAACAAATGATTGATAACCGGAATCCGCGAGATGCTTCGCTTTGAATTCCAAGAAAACAGAAGAAGAAAAAGGAAGGAAGAAGACTACCAGTGGAGAGTGAAGATAACGGGAGTCGAGAATGGTGTGTATGTTACCATCGCGAAACGGAACGGAGTCCATGGTGGAAGGCGGTGGTGGAAAGCGGTGGTGGCAGCGGTGACTGTGAGAGAAGGTTAAAGTAGGCAATTACTCACTGAGTCCGTCGATCGCGTGAATGTGAATGTCATAAATTGCAGCTAAGGCGGTTACACTCACAGCAATCCTCTACTCTTCTCTAATTCTCTTCTGGGTTTCTTTTTAATAAATAATATTTTTTTTATTATTATTCTTACTAATAACTCTTAAATCAAAGAAAGTGTTGTTAATTATAATTATAATTAAAATAATAATAGGCGGAGAAAGAGGTTTGTTAGGGTAAATGGGGGAGTGCAGTGGTGCGATGTTGCGTGACATGTAAGCGCCCTACATCACTCATTGAGTGGCTCCGATTATGTTTTGTTTTTGTTCGGACACTGTTACGTACATCCCCAACGTGCACCTCCGCACTTGTATTTCCGGATTTTATATCTTTAATACACGTTGAGATGTCCACGTATTTTTTTTTTAAATATTTTTATACACGTTAATATTTCAGAAAAATGTAAAACTTTCATATTTTCAGAATTTATATTTTATAAGTCATTTTTATTTGACAAATAGTTATTAAGGCCTAGTTTTGTTTTTAGTGATTAAAGTGTTTACATGATAAGACTTAACATGTGTTTATTTTTAAAAGTTACATCACTACTTTTGTTAATGTTATTTGTTTTTGGGAATTAAAAACGTTTTTTTAAAGAGAGATTTTTTTTTCTTAATTTGAAAGATTAAAAATAAACTTACCTCAAATTTCAGAGAAAATAATTAAACCTAAATATTTTTTAGAAGAATTAAACCTAAATAATTACACTGATAAAAAAAAACCTAAATAATGATAACAAATTATTTATATAGGTGAATATATAGAGATCATTTCAATTTGTATTGATTCACATTTAAATGAATAAGATCAAATTTGCGAAATTTTCATTTCAAAAATATAAAAAAAAAATTATTCGTAAAAAATATTTATATAAATAATACAAAATACTGTGTCAAAGTTGATTTCTTTCAAATCGATTTTTCAGTTACACAATCATTTTAAAATAAAACTCACTTTAAAAATGGGTTCCCCATAATTCAATTTCTAAATTATTTTTTTATATAAAAAAACTCAGTTCAGAAACGAATTGAGCTTTTTTTTATTTTTTTAAATTTTTTTTATTTTTTATTACAGTTTTTAAAAAAAAACATTTAACTAGTTTTCTGTTTAAATTTTTTTATTTTACTAATTTATAAAAAATATAATTTATCTATAATAGTATTTAAGAAAAATACATATATTTAAATACTCAATATAAATATAATTTAGTTAAATATTTATAAAAATACATATCTTATTTAGAATAACATTTAAGAAAAATGAATATATCTAAATACTCAATATAAATATAATTTAGTTAAATATATATAAAAATGCATATATTTAAGTGACTTATTTCTTTCTCCTAAACAAATTAAATAAATAAAATAAGTTCAATTCAAATTGTAGGTTGCATATATTTTTTTTAATTTCAAATATGTATTTTAATAATTAAATAAAATAAAAATACATAGCAATTGAAATGTATATTAGGATGAGTTCTTGTCCAGTCTTTTTTATTTTAAAAATATAAAAGTAATTCAATACTAAATATTTTTATTTTTAACTAAATGATTTTTAAATCAACCTTATTCTATTT
>PYAF01002533.1:1050843-1063769 GCA_007407185.1 Glycine tomentella
GGGGGGGGGGGGGGGGGGTTAATGTGGATTTATTCATACGTGCGCGTGTGAGGAGGGAGTGCACGCAAGGTATTTAAGTTTACAATGATGAATCACAATAAGCTTCAATTCAAGCATTATGGCGTGGCCCCGTGGATGGTTGTATCATGCATGATTTGTCTTTGTTATGACAAATGTTAGTGATTAATATGGTTAGTTTTTTTAGCAAGAGATTCAAATTTGGTATTTATTTTTCTTTTATCCCCCGTGACTGTGACCTCTTGTGAAGAGAATTGTTTTTTTTTTTTTTTTTGGGGGGGGAAGTGGTCAACTAACCCATGTGTTTTGTTCTTCACCACACTCTTGGGTTCGAACCAAACTACCCCCCTTGTCCCCGTTTCACTCGACGAATCCATATCCCCGCATCTGCGAAATCCCATCGTGCCTCATATTCACATATTTTTCTTCAAATGCCACTATAGCCTCATCGATCACCACAATGGATATTGGTTAGTTAACTCAACAACATTTGGATATTATTATGTTATGTTAAGTGTTAACCATAGTATTAATACTATAAATTAACGTTGCATCTTTTAAAATTGTTCGTAGAAGGAATATACTATATCAAGTTCTGGTATTTCCACAAACCCTAACTTGTTGACCTCGAAAAAGAGTACTCTGGCTTAAAATATCTTAACATCTGCATCACGCATGCATTGACTTTGTATTTCTAAATATAAATCTAACACCCTACTTGTTCTTCTCACTTGTACTTCATAACTTCAGTTATTCTCATTTGACTTTTACCATCGCAGAGTTAGGGTCCTTCCATTTCTGGTTTTAACCAACTCAAGATTTGAGTCAATCATCCAGGCCAACACATATATCAGTGATCAATAGGAAAATCTTCATAGTAGAAAATGTAACGTACTTTGTCCAAGCGTGTGAACAACGACACACAATACACATAATAGGGAAAGAACAAGAAGAGAAAGAAGATTTTTGTAAGAGCATGGAAGGATAGGGAAGTGAAAGGAGGCGATAATGGGGACCAAAAAAAGATGGAAAAGAAGATATGGTATCCAATGTTTAACATGAACAATCAATAATTTTTAGCTTGACCATTCAAACTAGGAATTATACATATTTAAATTGGGGACACAGACACACCTTTAAACAAATGGGTATATCATATCATATCACATCATTTCTCAAACTCGCACTCCACCTGACGGTATATCTCTCGTGATTAACCATCGATGCCTAACTTTAGGATTTTTGGGGTAAAAAGGTCGCTAGCCGTTGGTCCCACCACGGAATACAATTATACTTTTAATTGATGTGATACATGTAAGTGTGCCTAGGCCATCAAAATAGTCATCAATTTGGTTTGGCCCATTCCAGGCTCTGCAACACTTTGCATCAAATACGTTCCCTATTTAAACATCTTATATAATTCTACCTCTCTCTCTTTCTTTCTTTTTTCCTTATTGTTGTGAGTGAGCTTATGTTATAAGAAACTTATTGCTTTTATACAGATAGGTTACGATGGAAGAAGACAAAATTTGTATTATCAATATGTTGTTGGTTTGAATGATGATGGTTTGAATCTCTTAAATAATATTTTATATTTGAATTTTGTGAATATAAAAAATATATTTAAAAGAATAAACAAATTTTATTAAAGGTTGTTAATTAGGTTTCTAAAAAATATTAGTCATATGCTAGTGCTTATTTGACAACTCCTAAAGCAATTGTTCATGACTTTTTTGAAAAAAAAAAACTTTTAAAAAGATATATTAGTTATATTTATATATAAAAAATTGAAATAAAGTGATATGACACGAGATCGTCAAAAGTATAATAGGAATTAGAAGTTTTTTCAATTGATTCAATGTCACTGAACATAGAAAAGCAAGTTGATACTTGAAATAGACTATTGATGGATATTTTTCACTAATATTATAATAACTAAAATATATATTTTTTCTATTATTTAGATAAGGTTTAAATAACTTTTTAGGGGGCATTTATTTGAAGGTTTAAAATTGTATTTTTTAAGAGTCGTATTTTTTAGAATATTATATTTAAAAATATTATTTCCACAATCATGTTTGATTGACATCGGTAATTTCAAAAAAAGAAAATATCTAATTAAAAAATTGTAAAAATAAGTGAAATAATGTGGAGAAATGAAATAGGGATTGATAATTATTATAGAAATAAACTTCCATTTTTGATGAAAATATAAAATACTCACCTTTCACCAAAATATTATTAGGAATAAAAAATACACACTTAACATGTTATTATTAGAATAAAAAGTAACACAAATATAAGTAATTTATATTCTTATTAATTAAGTATGTATTTGAATGAACAATAATAAATTTTATTTTGAATAAATTGATTTTAAGATGATGTAATTTATGTTTTAATATTTTATTATAAAGTCAAATTCGATAAAGGTACAATAAATACAACTAAGAGTGTATTTTCTAGTTAAACTAAAGTTTAGATCAAGCTGATGCTTTTAATTTTCTAATAATATATTTGGATAGCCACTAGAATTGATTATGAATTTCAAAATCATGGTAGAAATTTTGAAAAGCAAAAACAACTATTTATTAATTTAGTTTTTAACATGATTTTAAAATTATATTAAAAAAAAATTTGAATCCAATCCAACCATGCTATAATAATACCGGGATAACTTGATTCCTGCAGGCATCTAACCGAGCTGAATTACTCTCCACGTCAGTACTTTTCATGAGAAACAAGACCGTACCAAATAGAACCTTAGCTTATACTAGAGAGCATAAATATAACTAACTAAATAAAAGGAACCAACAACACACCACAGGCACAGATACTGTGAACAGACAGGGTGTGGTTGCACCCCACGATAAGAAACTACCAAAATGGTATGACCCATGATTTTTGACACCTGAAAGAAATCTAAAGCACACAGATAAGATCTCTAGACACACAATTAAAAAGGCATTTCGAGTAAGTTATTAAAATAGAAGAATATGAATATGCATATTTTCAAGCCTTTTTGTTTGGAGTGGAGTCAGCAATAGACGAGCCCAATCAAGTCCTTTTCCTTTCATGCCCTCCTTCCTTTTGGTGACCCTGAAACCGCTAAACCACATTCCTATTTTTTTTATATATAAAAATTAAGAATAAATTTCAGAAAAATTATAACAACTCGTTCATTTTGTTTAACAAATTTAGTTACACATTCTTGATATCACATCCCATTTAAGATGCATACATAAGATTTTTTTACTTATTTAAAAACTATTTTGTTATAGATAATTTAATCAATAATATAAATTAAAAGAATTCCTATGCACGTCTGAGTGTTATTTCATCATCATGATCACTTTATTTGGCTTTTAGTTAAATAAAATATAATCCTCTTTTAACATGATGTCAATTAAGCCAGTAACATATTTGTAATGTGAGGAGCATGCTTGTTGTGGACCCCCTAACAGTAGCAAATTCCCAAGTTGTAGTTTCCTTATATATATTTTTATATAAATTTAGTATAATTAATTTTGAGGATGCTTAGTAAATAAAGGTAAACATTAACATGCTATTATTTTTATTAAACGAATATTGTATATATTAAAATAATACCAATCATCTTTTTTGGTATGATATTCATTATAAAAATAATATTAAACATTTCATACAAAAAATACTATAATTATGAACATTTATTATAAAATCATTATTTAATAAATAGTAGTTAATAGCTCCCATATTATTATATATTATTATTATCTTCATGTCAGTATTAAAAGATTGATATAATAATGTAAGACATAGTTACTTTTAAATGAGAAAAATAATTTATTTATCAGAAAAATTCATGTTGGATTCTCAAAAATGTATATAAATTTTTCTGGAGTTAGTAAAAAAAATTCCTTAATGTGTTGATTAATTATTAGTTTAATATACCTATGTTGGACATTTAAATTTCCATAATAAGTCTCTCACTCTCTCAGCATGCATCCTTCGTCACTACCCACCAAGAGAAAGAAAATGGAATATATGACTCTCTGCGAGGCACTAATAGAACACGTAATATTCTTTTCTTTTCTTCGGCACACGAGTCATGACATATCATATATTCTATTCGGTTCTCTCCTCTCATGTTCTGTTCTCCCTCATTCTTCCTTTAACGATCTGCTTCAATGTGATGCCATCATGGTTTCAGACAATTCATTCTTGATGTTTAATTATGAAATACATACCAAGTTAATTAGTGCTTCCATTGACAATGTCAACGTGTCAGATGAGTTTCAAGTTTAAGTGAGTAAATGCATGAATACATAACTTAATACGACATTGTACATAAAAAAAGTAAAAATGCATAATACAACAAAAATAAGGTCCGCATGTGAGGGAGCTAGCTAGGATGGAGCAATGAATACATAATACGACATTAACATTAACCAAATCTTTTTCTGTTTCTTTGTTTCGATCCCTTTTTATCTTGATTTTGGGATAACTTCAGGGATCAGCGAACTCAATATATTTTTCTTCTTCTATCCTTTATTTTATTGTATTTTCAAGAGTCAACTTTAATATATAATCCTCTTAAATAATATTGTGCTCTTCTTTAGAAAAAAAACTTCTCTTTCAGTTAGGATTTTTAAAATAATATTTTAATAAACAATAAAATGAAATAATAACTTGTGAATTGTGATATATTTTAAATATTTTTAAAATCTCAGAATAATAAAAGATTATCGTCATTACCAATATTTCTCTGACACGTATATTAATTATTAGCAAAGAATATGTTCTTATACTTTGGAAGCAAAATGTCACATAAACTTGTTCATCGTATTTTAACTAATTTTTAGTTTCATATAGAGTTTCAACGTTAAAATTAAACCAGATGTAACACAAACAAAAATACGAAAGCAGAGTATAAAATATTTCCCTCCGTTATATTTACCTAGTATAGAATCAGAAGAACGAGAAAAGAGAAAGAAGACAAGAAAGAAGGAGAGAATAGAAAAAAGAAAAAGAAAAGTAAAGACGTGCACTTCAAGTCTGCAAGTATTAGGAAAGAAAGTGGTTTGTTAATTGTGCAGATAAACACGGTCTTCCATGTTTCCAGCGACTAATGTTCTTATTAATCACGTTCAACGCAACACCCTCCAATCCCATGATCGCACTAAGGAAGAAAACCTACCGTACGTACGTGGGTCACAATAAAGTAGATTTAATATATTAAAGTTAAAGCATAAACGATTAAACAATTCCAAATTCATATAATTTTGTTCTATGAGTATTATCTTTAACAACAACTTTGCTAATAATGATCACTATGATTTTATTTTGAAATACTTACAACCTTACCCAATTCACGGGTCCATGATTAATTAATTTGTTAACCTAAATTAATTAATTACTTGCAGATATAACTCGCGTGATCAAAGCGCATTGGATGCACGAGGATGTGACACATATTAGGCTGGCATTAACTGAGATAGAAAGTGTTTTCTTTCCCTTACCTTTAAGCCTCCTTTTCCCACTCAAACACACACACACGACGGAAAGAATAGGTGAAGAAGAAGAAAGAGGGGGTATTTTTCTTTGCTTTTTAGAAGAGCCATTACCCATTAAGATGGCATTTGAGTTTGGTGGGACATGAGACCATGGAGCCAATTTGGTTGTGGATTATCCAACAAAAACATCCACGCTTGGAAAGCTAAAACCAACGCCCTCTCCATATCCACCTCCCCGCACTAAAAAGCTTAGGGTGTTTTTCCTTTTTTAAAATAATATTAACCACAAACCAATACAAAGTTAGACCAAAAGGCAAGGAGAAATCCATGTCCCCTTCATCACTTATTTTTTTATATACTAAATACCATCCACTTTCTTAGGCTTTCATCCCACTTAAACTTTTTTTAATGTGCACAATTTCTTTCCCTTCAAAGAAAAAAAGGCTGATGAGAACTTTTAATCCTCTCCTTGTATATTTTAGAAAAAGAAACAATTGCGTCGCCTTTTCTTTAAGCTGGTTAATTGAAATGGGTCGATTAAGCAATTATGTCTTCTGGTTTGGTTAGGTGTAATATTTTGATCATCAATATACACGTGTGACGGGCGTGCTTGTGATTTTCACGATAATTTCGTTTCAATTGCCTCCTCCTCTTCCAATAAATTCAAAATAATATTAGTTTGCTCACTCTCGTAGATCTTAATCCTCCAATTCTTTAAAAAAAAAGCAATTAATTAAAATTTAAAAATGGAAAAATGCGCAATATACGAAAATGAGGCAAGCAATATTGTAAAATAAATATTGTTTTCCACCCAAATTTATTCTGGTGTACCCACCTAATTTATTTATACAGCTGTCTATCTACTTTATTAAATATTAAATAAAATCCAAACTTATATATGTCTTGAATGTATCTTTGCTTAAATTGGAGATCAACATAGCAGTAGTGCTTGAACATAATTGAGTTGTGGGAATGCATGTGTCCCTTAGAGGTCAAGAAAAGAAATTATCCTTGATAATGTAAACATGCGATGTTGAAGGAAATAACTTCACATCTCTTCCACCATGAGTGAGGCATTGAAGTGGTGGGAGAGTTTCCCTTTGGCAAAGAATCATACGGTTTTTGAAAATGTTTGAATACGGGGGTGGCTCTATTAATCATGTCAGTCCCAATTTTGTTACATTGATACACACTAAGAGTCCATCCACTGTTTTTGGAAAGTCAACCCAAAATAGTATATATCCAACTACGCAACTCCACTAAGTTTTACAACCATTTCAAACATGTCTTCTATTTTAGTAAAAGGAGTGTAGAAAAAAATAATAGGGTAGAAAATGGGAGAGAGCTAGGGATACATGCACGTGCTTGCTAACATCGTACATAATATAATTTGTTGTTCTATCAAGTACATATCATTATGCAACTGATTTTTCGGTGCTTCCTTACTAATTTCATTTTATGTATATGTAGTAAACATACATCAAATACATTATAAAAATATCTCAAATATTTGATACTAATTATTGGGAATCGAAGGAGTAAACTCTAGAGACATTTATATTAATGAATCATAAATAATCATATAAATGAACTTGACATTCCACTTTAATTTAAAATCTTAATGCGTTAAGTTGAATCTTCTTCTCACTTATATAATGTTCAACTTTTATATTTTTACATCATGTGAGATTTTATCTCACATTTATATGTAACAATAATATAAGAAGAAGTCACTTGTCTATAATTAACTGGTGAAAGACAAGAGATGTATTTTCTCTCTTTTCCCATGGAATGATAAAAGTTGTGGTTATTGACGCATGTTTAGTTTCTCATCAATATATATATGCCAAAATAAAGTAAAATAAAATAAATCCAATCACACATGCGATACTACTTAATGCAGTATGATGAATGTATTGGAATTCATTTTTGGGTTATTATAGTGTCTTTGGCAAATGTAGTGGAGAACACATTATATTTAGGTACTAATGACCAAGTACATAATGAGTTGCACCGTGTGCCCATTTCTTCGCAATAATACGAGCACTGCCAAATCCACTAATAATTCACTAGAACCAGCTGCTTTACACTACTCTACCATATTTCATATTTTAAGTCGTAAAAACTCAAGGTTTTCACTAGCCTTAATTAATTACTATATTCAACAGCTGATACACCATTAGGCGACAATTAATAAAGTTGTGCATTGCATGCTCGAAATGCGGTTAGCTTTTTATTTGACTTAATTACCTTACGAAAGTATCCACAGTGAATATACTAATGTATAATTGCCGTATAAGTCAAAATGGAAACTGTCAAGATGAATGATGTTAAGTATGACTGGATCAAAATATTATTTTATTCAGTTAATGGTTTAAATAATAAGACATTAATCGATATATAGAGATATATTACCACTCTCCTATAAGAACATTAAAATAATTAATAGCAATTATTGAATTAAGATTAAAAATAATAACTGATTGATATTAAAATATAATATATCATCAAATTTTTAAAAGATTAATCAAATATAACAAAAAAATCTTTATAATTTATAAAGATTCAATTATTATTTTTAAAATATCTCATTTAACTCATCACCTTCGTCATGATGATTGTTGTCGACACCACCATAATCATTATTGTACCACCACCATAGTCATTGTCGCAATCATCATTCTCATCAACCATTATTATCACCGTCATCATCAAGTGTCATCACCTTTACTCTTATAACCTTTGTCCATGTCATTGTCACCACCATAACGTACCATCATCATTACTATCTTTGTTGTTAGGATCATCGTTTTTTACATAGTGGCAACGATGAATTAGAATTTACTATAAATTTTGGATTGGTCCAAATTGCACGGGCTAGTGTAATGAAAAGTAGGATTGACTCTAAATTTTGAATACAAAACAATTACTTATAAATTAAGATATAGGTAAATATAATCTTTACTAAAAATTCACTTCACATTAATTTAGTTTTCTAAATTTTTACAATACAGTTATGTTTCAATTATTAAAAGTCATAAGAATAAATTAAATTATCTTTAAATAAATATTTAGAGAATTAAACAAGGGATTTAGTTTTTTGTACTATTTTATCTGAAATATATCATAATTGGGTCAATATATTTTTAATCCCAAAAAATAAAGAGATGTTTGTTTATTCCCTAAAAAGTAAATCATAATCTTCTGACTTTTTGTTTATGATATTTTTTACACGTGCTAATCAAAGATAATATCAATGTATCAAAAAAAATTATAATATTTATATACTTTATTTAATCAATTGATTGAGAGTCTTAGTTAATTATGAAATTATGTCATTGTTGATTGTATCATATGCAATTATTATTTTCATAAACAAGAGATCAAAGGAAGACAAGTTTTTTTTGTAATTGACAAGGATTAAATCTAATACGTTTTTATAAATGAGAGACTAAAAAAGACATTATTTTTTTATGACTAGAACGAACATTGTTTATAACATTTTAAATATTATTTGCCTATTTGATATTAGTTAATAAGATTTAATAATTAGCATCATAAAAACAAAAAAAAAATACATATCTTTATTTAATATTGCTATTAGTTAATGTTGTAATTTGATGCCGTTCGCATTTAAAATTTGTTGCGCCGACATCATTACATTTAAATACCGGGAAAAGAAAAGCAGAACAAAACAGAACAGAAGGGAGAGAGAAAAAAAGGAAGAAAATCTTGCAAACCCCGACCACCAGATCTAGGGCACAGTTTGAAGCAGCAAATGAGGAAACTTTAGTAAGAAAAAGCGTCACACGCGAGTTCATTAAACTTAATTAAATAACATGTCCGTCTTACATGCATACTTATCTTATTTGGCTGTGGCAATCCACTTTCAGTTTCAGATTTGTTTTCTTGCTCTGCTCATTGCACGTGGCTTGAGAGGTGAGCGTAAAAAGTGAAAGAAAAAAAAATGAAAGTCCCAATACTAGTCTTTCAAATATAAATATATTGTAAAAAAAATTACATTCTCATTTGCATAATGATTGTAATCTGTGAATTGTATGATTACTAATTTTTATAATAATTATTTTAGAAACCATATTGAAATAATTTTAGTAATTAATTAATAACATAAAAGTCTTTACACTATTATATTGGGCTCATGGATCCAGGACACTGTGATAATGGAGTTGGACAATGGACCCTACTATTACTGTAGCCAAGTTAAACCAAAAATGGGGTTGGTTCAAGTTAAGGGAGACAAATGATAGGGCTCTTGCTTCTTGCAATTTCTAAGTTACTTCATGCACTCTTTTTAGAATGTTTTTTTCTACCTTTCAGATTAATTATTCCGAAAGTTAAAAAAAGAGAATGTGGAATATAATATTATGATTGATCATTCCAAAAGATTAAAAACAAAAAAAAGTGCAGGAAGCAATCAAGCAACTCGGAAGTACATGAAGCAATAGCCTAATTGATAATACAATGTGGCCGTGACTAATAAATTCCTTTCCATTTTGCATTTCCCACGCCATTTAGTTAGCCAATATCATTACATACTACATGGTACGGGTTTCTCCCTTCACCTGTCCCCTGTTTCTGGTCAAAACAAAACACTACTATTTTACAGGGAGAACATGTGTATTGTAATGTGTGACTATTTACATTTTTCGAGTTCTCTAAACCATAAAACAAAGTCCTAAATTGCAATTACTAGACACGAAATGAATATTGTTTCCTGCCTTCAAATTCAATCCCGTAAGAAAACACAAATCAGACAATCTTCCCGTGCTACTGTCTGAAGGGATTGAGAGCTGTGTTTTCATGGGTCCAAAGGTACACAATTTTGGGTCAATCTATTTAATGCACTTTACTGTCCAAATTGTAGAAATATAAAAAGCCTTTTTGATTAATTGGTGTCACGGATTGTCATGTGTCCTGCTGGCAGCACATATTTGGGATTAACTTTTTACACCAGTCAATTTTTTAATACACCCAGCATGCACAGTGTAATACCAATTTTGCCCTTCTCATAATTCGTAAATTTCATACAGACATACACCATTCAGCTTCTTACAGATTGACAATCTGTATGAGACGTATGAAATGACAATTCATATATCTTATTTGGATCGTCAATCGAAAGAGGGTAAAATTAAAAATATAAAAGATATAATGGGTGTAGGAAGTATAAGCCCACATACTTAGCTTTAATGTTGGGCCAATATTGATTGGGTCATTTTCTTAATAGATTGCATACACAAACAGAGAGCAAAATCTAATTCACAAAGACCTCGTGACACTTTTTCCTAACATTTTTGTTCTCTCTATCGAGCTAAGGGATATATGTATTCATGTTTTTATCTATCTATCTTATTGTTATGGAAACAACTCATTTTTTTATCATCTGGAAGAGGAACTAAATTAGTACATAAAATATAGTATTTATCGATACAAAACAATTCTTTCAAAATCTTGAATGAATTATGTGAAAGCTAATATTCAACCGAGGTAAATTTTAATTACGAAATAAAAAGTAAGTCATAAAATTACGTAGTTCAGATTTTTCGTTAGGAAAGTGTATCAGAGTGCCACTTAAATAAAAGGCACGAGAATGCCAGTGATTTACTCAGTCATGCAAATGTCCGGACTATAAATCTTACATTCTGCATCTCTAAAATCCTTGATGAGCCACCTTCTCTAAATATAGCCTGTTTCGCTTCAAAAACTAAACCTTTTCTTTTAGCTAAACCCAAGCTACAATGCTTAACTTGTTGATTTTGCAACAAACCATGGAGAGGGATAGAAAAAAAAATCAAAGTCAAATACCGACAAGAGAAAATATACAACAAAAAAAATGAGTTAGATAAATAGGTAAAATAACAAATTATTACTAACAAAAGCTACGCACAATTAAGAATTGAAACATTTATTCCCCTAAAAAAAGAATTGAAACCTATAACTCAATGAGTGTACTTTAGTTGATAATACACATTGAGTTTGTGATGAAGAATTTGGATTCGATCATCGCATAATACACTCTTGAAAAAGAAAAATGGACGATGAACTTTAAATATAACTAAGTCTCGGACAAAAATTAGTTTCATAAGAGATATCTTGAAATTTCACTGAAAAAACAAAGACCCTAATTATGGTAATAAAAAAAAATTGAAACCTATATAACATACGTTAGTATCCTAACTTTTCACTAAGACCATATATAGATAAATTTTTCTTCTCTGTAGATCCTAATGGGAGATGAAAACATGAAATGATTTTTTTCAATAAACTAAAATTAAGTTATGTATAAGTTAATTTTAGATTACGAGATAAGATTTTATTTATTTTTGTTCTTTCTAGGAGTGTTTATTGAGAAATTTATTTAAAAAAGACCCAAGTGTAATGTGCTTTTGTTGGTTACGCTTCCAAAGATTTTTTCCACTAGTTAATCCATTCTGAAGGTAGGGAAGAAGGAGAGGAATGGGGTATATCATTATCAATTCAACAAAAATATTTGTCAAGATTGTTGAGAATCTCAACAATCTTGAAACTAGACAATATGACAATTTGTTGTATACAATGGGCATCCCTGCTCTTAATCTTAAAGGCTTTTGTTGTAGCACTTCAATGTAGTTCGCGTATTTGAATAGCCCAAGGTCCGGATAAAAAAAAGCCCACGATAAAAAAAAAAGGAATAAAAGATAGATAGCCGGAATATGTTTCTTTTGCTACACCCAAAAAATGGGACTTGGATCCTCTCCAGCCCCTCTATCTCTCTAATTTCTCTTTCATCTGTTTTATTTTTTAGCTTTTGTTTTCTTTTTCTTTTTTTTTTTTTCTGCAGAGGCGGGAGGGGATCTGAATCCCAAAAATGAATTGAACTTTGTTGGACAATAACTATTAACTAGAATTCTAGTATCCTTGTGGAGAAGAAATTATGTCTAAGACGGATAAGATTAATATCGGTGATAAAATACTTTTTTTTTTGTGTTCTTAAATGTATACTACAATAATTATGTGAAGGATGTTGTTTATGAATTTAATATACTTTTACTAAATCATTCTTTATTAAACATTAAACTAAAATTTAATACACAAATTGCTTAATTATTTTAATGTGTTGCCTGTACATTATTTGTTATTCTAAAATTCTCGACACGACAAAGTTACTTTTAAATTTCAACTAATTTTTTTAAAAAAAATAGTTATTATAGAATAATTTTCAAAGTTAAATACAGATACAAGTTTGTAATAATAGAATCCTTTAATAACTTTTCATATATGATGAGATTACTTTGTTAAAAAACAAACAACATAAATATTGAGATTAAATTAAACTCGCATGTAGTTTGTTCGTTTGTAGTTAGGCTCTTGGTTTCTCCATTTTTAAAAAAAAAAAAAAAAAAAAAAATTTTT
>PYAF01002533.1:1063869-1089028 GCA_007407185.1 Glycine tomentella
TTAAAAAGAAGATAAAATATATATTTTAAAATAATTTATTTTTTCATTTTTTTGGATAACTTATGTTACATATTTCGTGTATATGTTGAAAATTTTATCCAAATTAACCTTGAACGTAATGTGTACAATGTGATCGCGTAGGGGTTAATAATATAGAAAATAGAGATATCACTGGTCGGGTCATCAATGGTGATTCATGCATGCATGTTGTACTGTTGTAGTTATGATTCAAGTTTTTGTCCATTTATGGTCGACTGGAAGAAAATAGTTTTTCTTTTTGTACATTTCTTTGTGGCCTACCCGTTGCGTTGGTGCATGCTGAACAGTAGTGAACAGAGGTTAAGGTTACCAATGACCTTATCAACAATAAAGCAATGCTCTGACAGTGAAAGCGTCACATTGAATTGCTAACAAAGCTTTTCTGCAGTAAAGGAAAATCTGTTTCATGACATAACACCAACAGTTTTATTTTTTTTTTATTTTTTTTTTAAGAAAAAGAGAGTAAAATCTGATTAAATAAAAATAATAACATAAATAAAATATTTCCCGCATATATATAGCTATCTCTTTTTTCTTCTTCAGTCTATTTTTCTCTCTCCCATTCTAAAAGTAAAAAATTGAACATATGAAAAACTCCCCCCAACTTTACTTACACATACAATACTCTAATAATCCTTATCCCTCTTCTTCAGATCCTTTGTTCTCTAGCTGCTGTTAATAGATCTAAAATATTTAACAGCTGGTGATTACTCACTTCATGCCAATAGCATGCAATGTATTGGACTGTTCGCTTGATCACCCATCTTCCACTCATGACCCACCTCACCTTAATATAGTTTTTTTTTTTTTGTATTTTTTACACTAAGGTCTTTTTTTTTCTTTTTGAGAAATTAAAAAAAATATATTTCTAGCTATGTCTTCCTGCCTGAGGGGAGCACCGTCCATAAAACACGCATGATGTCCATTTTTTTGGAAAAGCATCCTATGGATGATTGTAAAATTCCCACTCCAACATCACTACAATAGCTCAGCTCCACAGATTTTGTTTAACTTCCTCCTTTTGGCAACAGGACTATGGTGTGAAGAATTAACACATGAACTAGCATTTGTGTCATCACTTTTGTAGTTGAAGCACAAAGCATCCAACACACCAATTGGGCTTTGGGGTAAGCAAGTAACAGAGGTACTTGAATCCTTGGCAGAGCCACTGTTGCATGACAACTCTTGGATCATTTCAACACACTTCAATAGTCTCTCCTGCCAAAAACCAAATAGCACAATGTTAACATCAACTAAACACTAAAAATCAATATCATCAGCATTTATCATCTATTACAATAATCAACTATAAAATTATCAGTGTAACAAAGTAAAACCCATCATCATAATTTATTTAATTGTTTTTTATAATCTTGTGATTAGACCAGCATCCTTACCTTTTCTACGTGTTGAATCAGAACAGAAATTGCTTTCCCAGTGTCAACTGTTTGGGTTTCCCCCATGACATACATAGCCACTGCTGCTGCAATCTCTGATGGTTTGAATTCCAAGAAGTCAATCCCTGCATTGAACCCACACCATCCAAATTACCATCACTAATTCCATTCATGCACTATTATTATCACTGCAGAGATGGGCCACATTAGGGAAGAAAAAATGTAGGTACCTATTGCAGTGCTCGATATAAGTTGGATGGATCGCATAATTGAAGACCTTAACGGACTTTGATCATCATTGATCTTACAAAGGAAGTAATCAAGGAAGGTGAAAGGAGTAATTGCTTGCATTCTCCACTTCAATGTGCTTAGTACAAGAAGCTCCATTCTCTGTATGGTTTTAGCCTCAAATAAAAACTTCGATCCACCCACCTACATAAAAGACAATGAAAGATTAGCATTTAGCACATGCAAAACTAATACATTGACTTAAATAAGTACCAAACATTGAGAGAAAGTGAGAGAAAAAACATTTTCCTACCTGCAAATCAAGAGAGAGTGGAACCTCTGTCTCATCTAATTTGGCTGCTAGAGATAAACACGCCACAGCCAACAATTGCATTGTCCAAACTCTTCCCTTCTGCGATTGGAAGAAAAAACATTAGATCACAACCAGAGGACAACATAATTACAATATATATATATATATATATATATATATATATATATATATATTTTCTTCTCTCCAATCCTCGACTTACTGGTAATTCATATACAGAGAGGAACCGGTCCAAGTAATTTATAGATAGATATCCACAGAGAGGACCAAATCCAAAATGCGATCGGACCTATAAAACATGTGTATAAGTTCTTTAGTTAGATCATGCTAAAAGACAACTAGATAAACACGAAATAATTCTCAGTTCAAGCTAAATCCAAAGTTCTGAACCTATTTTTGAACATCTTTAAACACATGAACAAAAGATTCCCATTCAATCAGCTTCAGAACTTGCAATTTTAACCCCAAATGGAATCATCGATACATCATCAAACATTGGAATCTGAAATTCAAACAAAACGCTCCCGAAAGATTCAGATTTCATCTCAAACCCAACAAAACAGTGAAAAAAACCCGTTTTGGAGTTTTGAGAAGGAAAAACACCAAAACCAGAATGGTTGATTAGAGCTTTGGAGTGATTAAGAAAGAAGAAACAGGAAAACTCTAGAACCCACCTTGTGAATCCAATCAATGGCCTCCATTCTGGCACCGAAGTCCAAATCCCCAGTTTGAAGCTTATTCAAATAACGCAAACCAGGCCAGTGTTGGCACTCTTTTTCCACCATCATCGCCAAGCTCTCATCACTCAGCAATGGCAACTCATCTGGTTCTTCATCAAAGTGGCGCCTCCTAGGACTCCATTTGTCCTCGTACACCCCCATCGTCATCATCATCGTACCCCCATTATTATGACTCTCGTCGAAAACGGTGCTGTCCTCTGTGCAAAGGAGGCTAGAAGCAAAGTCAAAACTGGGTGCCATTGGAAGACCTTGAATTAAACTCAACCACCACCCTCTTCCTCCAAATTCTTCACAAAAAACGAAACTTTATGTCCAGATTATTGATGGGATCTGTGTGTGTAGGTGAGTGAGATTCTTTTACGAACTTGTTAAAAGGAAGAAATGACAATATGTGGAAATAAGAACAAAACCACTATAGAGCCACGCAATCGGTTTTGTTTCTCTCACTCTCTGTTTCAATGCTGGGCGGAAAAGAGTGCCGCAGGAGAGGGCCTTATGAAGGAAACGAACACCCCTTTTTAGGGTAAAAGGCAGAGAGAGAGCGAGAGCGTGGGGTTGGCGACAGAGGGGCCTGCGTACTGTGAATTGTGAATTCTTCTATATGAAACAATTCATAAATGTCTAATTACTAATTACCATCTTCTGATCTTATTTTACTACTACTAGTACTTATATCACAGGCACAGAAATCAAATGAGACAGACACTTCTTAATTAATGAAAATAAATAACAAACAAATTTATCAGTGGAAATTGAAGGAAAAATTATAACAATCAACGTACAATGTTTTCTTATACTACTTGTTAGTACATTACTGTTTATAAAATTTTACTATATAAAGATCATTATTCTTTTGTGAATGAATATTTATTAGAGAGATGTTGGCAGGCTTACCTGAAATGTTGAAGACTAGAGTATTATATTCAGTTTTTCATATTTTTTTTTTTTTTAAAAAAAAACATGTTACTTGTATCCAATCTGACACTACAATTTATGCCGATGGTCACAAACTTCGCGACCCTTCATCCCATGACCCATCTAATCCAACTTACCGAGTCTTACTCCATTTTGCATTGTAAATATTAAGAAATAACATTAATTTTTACCAAAACAATATCCCTTCAAAATGATCATTCTATAATGTATTTTCCATATGTACAAAGCGTTGCGACTGTTGGTCAATGCGATACGGACATCCATTAATACACTTGAAAGTTTCCTAAGACATCGATCCTTTACGTTTTCGTTGTACTAGTGAATTTTCCCCGCCGCGTATATGATGAAAAAAAAGACAAAATTGGAAAATGTGAAAAGAAATGTTTTTAGTTTTACCAGGAGGAATTAAGGGGATGGTAATAAGAAAGAGAGGAAGGACAAAAGCGTAAAAGTGGATGGGTACGTGCATAGTGTCTTGTTTTGTCCCGTGTCGACGCGTGTGTTTCGCTGACATTGGGCGATGACGGGAATCGTCCATTTCGCTCTCAAGTCACTTTTTCTGTACTACATACTACAACCTGTCATTTCCCTCCAATCTTACCCGCCAAATATCAACATTTCTTCAATTTGGTAATTATCGAAATATAAAAATTTATCTTTGTAATGTAAGCAACCATGATAGGTCTTGATTCACCAAGGAAAAAAACCATGATAGGTCTTTTCACATAATCCTACCAATCATCGTAAGTATATTATATGTGAATATATACAGCTTATAAACACACAAAAATCAAAATATAAAAAACATTCAATGAAAAATTAGTTTAATTAAAATGTTTTTTAATTTAATTTTAATTTTGAAAATAAATATTAAATTCATTGATAAAATCTTATTTTAATATAAATTTAAAAACATCTAATTGTACTTAATATTGATAGAAGAAAATCAAATAATTTATTTTTATTAAAGTCAAATGCTGACTAATCTCTTTAGGATATATAGTGAAGAATTAAAATATTTTTTTAATTGATATGTATAAAATTGTGTTATTCATAATTATTATTTTTTACGTTTTCACATCATCTTTAAAATAAATATTTTTTCTTTTTAATTTTTTAATTGATATCCTTGGTCTCACTGGTAAACAAGATTTATTATTAAATATTATAAAAAAATTATATAAAAACTCAAAAGAGATGGCCTGCAAAATGAAAGCCAAATAAGTGAAATAAATCTGAGAGCAGATTAGATATGAAAGTTGTTTTATATTAAAAAATTAAGACATATTTATTGCACTTGTGAGTTATTGTCTTTTTGTGCTAGCAAGTAGCAAAACTCTTAAACATAATGAGATGTGGAACTTTAAAATAAATAGAATCAAATGTATTTTTAGGCTATTTTGGATTATATGTTGAAAATTAAAAAAAAAATGGACCAGGCTATAATGAAATAAGTTGAATTGGAATTAAATAAAAGAAAAAATCTTTTATTTAAATATTTTATAATAGAAATAAGTAAATATTTCATTGCATTATTTGAACCAATGATGGAAAAGGATGAGTTAAAATCTTGTTGATGATTATGTTCAAAATTTAGTATCCTTGTTTTAAATTTATTACCCTTAAGATGTTGATTATTAGGTTAAAAATTGCTGATATAAAATAGTTATTTTAAAATATAAAGCTTTGTTTCATGAGTACACTCCAAATTTGAGAGCACAAGTAGTTTTAATTTTTAGGAAATATAAATGATTGTTAGAATTAAATGTAATTTTTGGATTCTCACGGACGTTTGTGTTAGTCAAATCTAACATTCTTGCTTCAGCTTCATCCAGCACTTCAATAACCAATATACTCAAAAAATTATTAAATATACGTGGGTATAGATATTTTGATACTTATCTCTTTTTTATATAATATAATTTGTAATGAACATATATATTGGGTAAAGTGTCTTTTTTTTTTATGTGAAATTTGGTATTAGTTCCTTCAAAATGCAACGATGAAGTAGAATAGGTAGTTTCAATTTAATCAATGTTTTTTAGTTATAGATATGCAACTGCGGATATAAAAAATTAGAGTTTTACTGCTTACCATTATCATATATAACTCAATGAGTATTCTGAATGTTTCTAAAAAAATATACATGTGTTTTATATATAAAAAAATGGAAAGAAAACTTATTATTATCTTCTGTTAGTGAAACACTAAAATCATATTTATTATTTTGAAACGTAGAAATTAATAATTAATATAAAAATTAAAAACGTATCTAAACCAATAAATAAATAATTCCTCAATTTTAAATTTATTTTTTTAAATGTAATTTGAATCAACATCACATTGTGTCAAATGAAAAGAATTGAATTTTTAATATATATGGTGCTTTTCAAGTTTTTCTTTTCTTTTCAAATTTGTAGATCATTTCAGAAGGTTTCATGTTTTATTAAATATTTTTTTAAAAAAATCATTAACAAGTGTCATAAATGTTAGGTATATTTATTAGTATTTGCTTTTTGAAATAAAAAATAAATAAAAGAGAAAGAAAAATATAAAAATAATAGTATTTCATTGGATCATAATTATTTACTGATTTAATAAAACCAACTTTTTAAAGATGAAATTAATGAAAGCATTCTAAACGGAATGAGTTTCCTTCAATTGTTTATGTTTTGAAGGTTTAAATTTAGTCATTATAATTTAATATTTTTTTTCGTTGTTGCAATTTTTTAAAATTCTTTTAAATTATGTTTGTTTTATTTTTATTCCTTAAGACATTTTAGATAACACTTTAAACTCTGAAAAAATTATTATCTAAAGTGTCTTAAAGATTAAAAATGAAATAAACATAATTTGTAGGGACTAAAAAAAAAAAAATTACAACCACAAAAAAAGCACTAAATTTCATGGATTAAAAATACATTTAAGCTTATTTTTAATATAGGTTGACACAAGTGATTGAAAATTTGGTATTAATTTCTATTTTTTTTATAGGTGTAGGTTTGAATCCCCTAACCTTATTTATTTGGCTTGGTTGGAACATTTTCTCAAGGAACTTCCTTGGCTTGGTGGGAATATTTTGCTGAGTGATCTCCTCACATTCAGAAACTAAGTTAGCCACAATTGAGTGCAATGCTCCTCTAGGAACTAGTTAGCTACAATTGGATAAAACATGTCATTAACATTTTGTTAGATAATATTGAAGATGCCAATTTATTTTACTATTTTTGTTAGCCAAATCTTTTTTTACAATTATATAAAATAAGTTATTTTACATGAAACCGTGTTTTAAAACATGATTTATTCATTTTGATAATTTTTTAAAAATCTACTCATTTTTTAAATAAATTAAAAAAGTTATACCATTTTGGTATAAAACCCGAGCAATTGGTCAACACTAATTAAAACTAGTGTTAAGATTGACACTAATTGACCCAACATTAATAGATGAAAATATGTAATATAATTAAATCGAATTATCAATTGATTTTATTGATTATTAATTTTTGTTATCGATTATTAATTTTTGTTGAAAATTTGATTGATTACTTTTTTTAATAAGGTTCTCCTCTTAATTATATTTTTCATCTATAAAATTTGATTCCAAAATCTTATTGAAGTGATTTGAGGGTTAGGATTTTCTTCATTTTATTTTCCTTCATTTCTTTCATTTCATAAGCTTTTTGGTAAATAAATAAAATGGAGATGCTACTCACTTGATGAAGATTAACTTATTTTCTTAAAAGCTTGACAATCAAATAAATGGAGAGCAAATAAAACAGAGAGAAACCTAAAATGTGTTTCGAATTCAATTTTAGTTAAACCAATGACTTATTGATATCATAATGTAAAAATAATCACTTGATAAAAGTTTCTAATCATATAATTAGTAAGATAAATTTATCTGATTACAAATTATAGAATAGTGTAAAATTAAATTTATTTTATACTTGTGTAAACTGTAAATTGATTCGTATTCTTTCTGTTTTTTTATATCAATTTATCTATAATCTGCTAATACATTTTAACCTACTTTTTTCACTTTAAAAATATTTAAATTTAACTTTATAATAACTATTCTTGTTGTTACTTATTACGGAGCATGGCGGTGGATATATATATATATATATATATATATATATATATATATTTTCCTTTAAGGAATCAACATGACAGTGGTATATTGAACAGGCATTTAATACACTGCACTTGCATCTCTAGCAGCCTTCACATGTGGCAGCCATTTTTTCCAGTCATAAGAAAAGAAAAATAAAACAACTCGGAATTTTTCTCTTTCAAAATAGAAAAGAAAAAACTAACAATCCTTTTCTATGTCATCATGCAGAAATACAACAACACAAAAACTAAAGCCTGATATACACAACGCCCATTGCATCAGCAAGTAACATTATTGGTCTAAGATTGAACCATAAGATCAAAGTAGAAAGCAAACATCTTTAACCACTAGGCTAATTCCAATAATTGACGTGTTCTGCTTTTTTTTTTTTTTCTTCCTTAAAATGTTTAGTTAAATACTGTTAGATACTACATGTAAAAACATTATTGAACCAATCTAGTTGATAAAATTATTAATTAGACTATGTAATAAAACCTGAAATGAGTAAGTGCCTCAACTTGAGACTTATCAAATGTAATTATCTTTAAAGCATGGTTTATCCCTAAATGAGTTTTTCAAAAGTGAAGGGGCAATTCCAACAATACTATTATAAACACATTATTAGAGAAGCCAACATGTTGGTTGATTTTTTTTCAAAGCATAATTTATCTTTAACTTATGATTCTTTTTTTTTTTTAATGTTATTCATGAGTTTACTGTAAATTTTCATTTGGAAGATGTAAATTTCTTTCATGGGAATTAATTCATTGGTGTCTTAGGCTTTTTGCCATTAAAAAAAAATCTTACTCTATTTGACTAATCATTTAAAGTTAATAATATAATAAACTTTTATGTGGCAGGATGTTATTGGGGTCGCATGGCCACGTCTACGTTAATATAATGGTCACGTGGTCCCTTTCATGAAAAATAATATGATAAACTTCTTTTTTTTTATTGATTTATAAATAAATACAAATTGTTAGTTTTTGTTAGTGAAAAAATTTAAATTCATCAAGTCAATCTTATGTTTCAATAGGATAAACTAATGATATATATTAGTATTATGATATCATCAAAACAGACTTAAAATGTCTATTTAATAAAACAATTTTTGTTGGATAAAAATTATACTAACCGAAACAAGATTGAAGACAAATGTTTCTTTTTCCAATGAAACTATACTAGTATTTTTTTTTTAATGAATTCTAATAAGTTTTGTTTAGAGTTTCAATTTATAACTATAAAATTGTATGAAGAACACATGCATTAAACGAAAGAGTACAATTTACGGATAATAATAACATCGACAACAATGATGAAATCTAAAACCTCTTATCCTAAATCAGCCAAGTTACTATTCGCCGTGTTGGCAAAAAAACTATGGTGTTGTCTTTTATGTTAGGTCAGTGGCCAATTCATACAAATCGCAAAGAAGATGTACTTTTGCTCTTTTCTTACTTTTAGCCTCGTCTCCTTTTGGGATCTAACAATATTGGTTCGCAAGTACGAAATTGTTGTTAGTATTAAGAATTGACCACCAGTAAGAGTGTAGGACCTCATCCTCCAAGTGACCAATTAGCAAAGGACGATTACAATGTGAATTACTGACTTGACAAACAAGTAATAGTTGGTCAGCCATACACAGTCATAAGTAAACCTTAATCCCTTTTCTAATTATAATTAATTTTGCTTAACCTTGGTCCACGGTTAATTACAATTTACATTTTATAGTTGCTGAAGGTGCAAATTTCAGTTTTGCCATTGTAATATAAACTTATACGGATAATGCACTCTTAGACAATTATAAATTAATTGCATCCTTTCCATGGTAATGGTAATGTGATATCATATGCATGCATGTGTGTCTTTTTGTTTGATAGAGAGAGGGGTGGGGGGTTTGAACGTGTTTTTGAAGTTTGCAAATTAAAGGTAGAGTTTTGATTATTAAGATCAAACGGATTTTGAAGATAAAGTTGGTCCAATCCAACGTGTTTTTGGTTTTGTATCATTCATCACTCAGATGCGCCTCGACTAGGCAATGTTGTTGCCCCTCCGAATAGTTTTTCACTTTCATACAATGCTCTTTTGATTATTGTTTGTGGGCAAAGTAATTTTTTTTTTTTCTTGGCTGCTGGCAAAGCAATATCTTGAGTTGGGTTTTTCTACCACGAACAGAAAGATTTGAAATATAATAGCTTAAATAGATTTTTAATTTTTATAATTTAATATTTTTTTTGTCATTGTAATTTTTTTTAATCTTTATAAATCATGTTTATTTTGTTTTTATTTCTTAAGATATTTTAGATAACACTTTTTTCCTTGTTCAAAGCATTATCTAAAGTATTTTAAAGACTAAAAACAAAACAAACATAATTTATAAAAAATAATTTTATAAGATGAAAGAAAAATACTAAATTACAAGGAATAAAATATATATTTAAACTTATAATATATAAGTGTTTGGCGAAATGATCTCTAAATTAATACATTTGATGAATGAAAGTTGTCAATTTAATTTTGAATGCATGCAAATGAGTGTACTCCAATGATTGAATGCCAGTGTGTACTTACAAGTTTCATTGAAATTATTAGAAGAAATCTGTAGAGCGCGCGAGCAATGCTGGCAAGCGCGCCAGTTTATGAAAACTTTAGGACACTATTTTGTTTGCTATAAATTATAATGAATCCAACTTGATCTTGACTTATGAATTCGTGAGCCAATGACTGCATATATATAATTATTTTTTTTGGGAATAATAGTTAATAACAGTTATCATCATGTTTTAATTTAATATATAGATTACGTACTGTTGGATTTGTTTTTTGCATGACTAAATTATAATGTAACTTAATGTTAGTAAAAAAAAAGTGATGAATTTAAATCGAAGTTATTAAATTAATACAAGACATTACAACGACTCATCAAATTTGAAGAGTTTGTAAGGTGAGCTGACTTTGGACATATTTGATTTTTTAGTATGCCCGAGTTAGTTCATTATCAGTTCTAACACGGAACTTTAAAATTACGGTTAAATAAGTCTAATTAATTAAGATTTATAAAAATCATACTAAAGTTAATTATTATGTGCTTGGGAGAGAATAATTTAACAAAATTATTTTTCATAATTTTTTTCTCAAAAAACTAAATATAATATAATTGTTTTTCTAAAATAAATCGAATAAATTACATGCATTGATAATGACATTTGTGCAAGTACATAACCATAGGAGAATATCAAAGTTTTTTTTTTCTTTCTCCTTTCAAAAATATCAAAGCTTTCTTTTTGTTGATCTAAGACGACAATATATTAGATATTCGAACTGTTCCAAATTGAATTAGGTAGATCAGTATGAATGGTCGCTTTCTTTGAATCCCACTAAAAAAATTATATCACCAAATCAAATCATTTTTTAATAAGACCACGAGGTTTTTGTTTTTTTGTTGGTTTGGTATAACATTAATCTCAAGCATTAATATTACTTTTTTTTTTTTAAATCAAAGTATTTTTTGATGAGTTTTAAACTTTACTGGAATGGTCCCTTAATAAAACACCTCTACGTTCTATCAACCCAACTTACGTAATTATTTTCACTTACTGTTTTTTGCTAAACCAAGTAATTAAAGATCTGCACTTCTTTCTTAATTTCACCCTAAATATTAATAAAAAAAATTAATAGTATTATTAATTACTACAAGAACAGTTTAATTAACTGGTGTAATTTCTTTAGCAATTTTGACTCTTATTACTAATCATTTATAGTCACGAATCACCACGATCTTCCGTTAATCTTTTACTTCCAAGTTCCAATTAGAACACAAGGACACAAGGTGGCAATGTTGAAAACTTCGACCAATAGTTACTCGAGATCCTCCCTTTAGCGCCAGTCGTGCAAATTTTTCATAAGATCCCTTCAGTTCCCTGTTTTGTAGCCGTTTTGACCATAGATCATCATTTTGGATGACTAATAATTAAAAAAATCAATGGTAAAGATTTGAAATTGAATTGGACCACAAAACCATAGCAAGATAGTTTAATCAGTTTCACTTAGGATGCCGGTTTCTTGGATTCAACACACAACAACGGACGTGCTTAAACATGGATTTCTAAAAAGAAACTTTAGGACACAAATTTCTAACCCTTTTCTATCTAATAATCTTTGAAATTCTCCTTTCTCTATATACTATCCGAAATTCAACTTTTTTCTGCTTTTGCAGTTTCCCTCTGGTGGTCAAGCACTAGCAAAACACAAACACTTATCCCGTTTCTGGTTCACGCCAGTGTATTTGCAAATTTCAAAGCCTATATTCCCACCTTTTATAATTTTGTTTTGGTTTTATAAGCCAATCTTTGAGAGACACGTACCACACATACACAAGTGAGGATATAATACCCTCTCCCTAAGACTTTTCCTTTTGGTTCAAGGCGCGTGCTCCGGTGGACAAGTTTATTTCTTTGTGTTTGGTGCACAGAAAAATAACTGGATATCACAAGTATTTCCGGTATTTTTAGTTTTTTTAATATTCTGAATATTTTATTTAATTCAACGGACAATGACGATTAGGCCATTCATGAATTTAAAAGACAATATTGTTCTTGATGAAAGTTAAACATAGCATATTTCCATCGTTTACGGCGGCAGCGCCGCCATTGCTCCTCTCCAAATCTCTACGCCGTAGCTCCACCACCGCGGGCTCTGTCGTCGTCGCTCCTTTCCAGATCTCTGATTCCGTCGTTCCTCTCTAGATCTCTACGCCGCAGTTCCGACATCACAGCTCAACCAAATCTCTGATGTCGTCGCTCCTCTCCAAATCTCCAATGCTGTAGCTCCGACGTCACGACTCCACCACCGTAGCTCCGCCGCTATCACTCCTTTCCAGATCTCTGACAACGTCGTTCCTCTCCAAATCTCCGACACCGCAGCTCGAACGTAATGGCTTCATCACCACGACTATGCGGGCGCAGATCCTAAAACGGTGCCGACGGCCGGCGACTACATCCACCCCCCTTAATAGACAACCAATACTCCACAAATCATAATTCATTTAAATTATAAAAATAATAATGAAAGGGAAAATTTATGAAACACAATTATGTAAATAGTTTACAATTAAATAAATAATAACAACGAAGGGCCAAACAAGTAAAAAAAAAAAAAAAAAACCTTAAGACTATTAAAAAACATTTAACCTTTACACAAGGTTCCAAGAAAAGAATCTAGCCGTTCAATATTACATTCTTAAATCTATCTGTCTAAAAAAATTTGACCATTATATACAAATTTATTTACTTGACCACGATAGCCTACACCATGCTTCAAATTCAAAAGAGAGTCTTCTTCACTGTTTGAGATCCGAGCTTAACAGGTTGTCATTCACACTCACCCTTTGTTTTTTTTTAAACTCATCCCTTGCGGTAGTTACCTTTCTTTCTCTTGGTTTCCGTTATTTTCTTCTACATATTCCCGAGGTCAAGTCAAATGTTTTGTGGCATATGATCACATTGTTTGTGGCATATATGATATACATTTACAACGAATTGATCCACTATCGAGCTAACCAATTCATTCATGTTGGTAGACACATAATTTTATGCTTATAGTTATATCTGTTATGCCTGCCTAGTTGCATATTATCGCGCATAAAAGTATACGGTTCTGCCAAAGGATACCATTTATGTTTTTGGCTTTCCTTACATATATACGTGGTCACGTTCAAACATCACGTGGCTATTAATAAACTGTCACATTCGAAAAGAAAACTCTGCATCTAAACTTGGTTTTGGTGTATACAATTTTGGCATTGGATCCCAGTTGGTATCACCAATTAATGAAAGTTTAATTACACAAAACAAAGAAGCTTTCTATCTATTACCCATCAAACTAATTTAAAAAATTCTTCTGTTATAAATTCCTTATCATAGGATACTATACATTTTGAGTTTATTCCTTACTTAGCTAGCTATGGCCAGCTCTATAACAGAAAATGAGATGCAATATAATTCAGTTTAATCTTAATATATATTGAGGATAACGTATACTTACACTTCATGTAGTTTAATTAATAGCACTTTGCCCCTTATTTTACTCCATTACTTCATGAAGATAATGGCAAATACACATAAAAATAACAAATTTATCCCCATTAGTACAAAATCATTGTTATAATAATATTTTCAATTTTTAATACTCTACAAAATTGTATATAAGAAAAGATTTCAGCTGTATTAAGTTGATAATTTATATAGTAACAGAAAAAAGTACATGAAAGTCAAATGTCAAAATTTAATGGCAAAAGAAAACAGTGTTTTTTATAGAGAAACTTTTATGTCTGACATGAATTTAATTGGTTTTAATAAAACAGGTTGAATATTTTTTTTCTTCCAAACTCGTATTAATAGATTATGGATTGGGATCACCGTGTGTGTGTGTGTGTGCAAATGCCATTCTTGACATATAAACAAGCATGTATGCTTCCCAAATTGACGAAATATTCTTCTTAGAAGTATATTTTCAAGAGACATGTAATATATTAATTTAATAGTATTCCAAAATCTTAATATAAATCAAATTAACTCTTACATTTTTTATTCAGACAGTAGAATTGAATATTAAATTGTAATTTTCCCCAATGTTGATTTCAAAATTTGTTCTTGCCCATGCATTTATTGCACGAATTGTATTATCAAAAGAAATATATAACTGGGCAAATCTATACATTTATTATTAAGTAAATAACCACTCATATCAATCTGATTTTGTTCGTCTTTTGTTTAAAATATTTGCTGCTGGGGTTACACCGAATTCAATTCCCGTCTATAAATAAAAATTCCGGAATGTGGAATAAAAACCGGAAATATATTAACATGTCAACTGAGTGAGACAGATCGAACTTGTCTTTTGTAAACAAATGATTTCCAGCTATTCAAGCAAGTCCTTGAGATTCAGCACCTCATTAAACTAGTTACATACTCCACCAACACCACTACTTCATCGACCCCCTTATAATTATAGCGCCAGATACAAAAATGAATATAGTACTAATTACTGAATTCTAATTAAGAGAAAACGAATAAATTTAATTAGATTAACTTTGTTGTTTACAAGTTTCAAGTACCCCTACCAATGAAGAAGAAGATGTTGAAGACAAAAAAAGAAAAATTAATAAAATCCATAGTCCATGTTCCGTAGCAATGAGTTATGAACCTGTTTGGATTTAAGTTTTTCTACAAGCTTCTAGAAGAAAAAAATAAAATTAACTTTTTTATAAATTAAAATAAATTTTTCATTAGTTAATTTGTAAATGTCATTTCATCTTTTAGATAAATTATATTGATAAATTTCTAAAATTAATTAATAAATTTTTTTTTACTTATGAAAAACTTTATCTTTTCTTGTATTATAATTAAACAGTGTATAGTATATGTGGTAGTCATATCACAATGCAACCAAACCAATCCATCGCCGCATAATGGCACTGTCTAATGCATCGTCCTCAGCTACAAGCGTCCAGAACATCTGTCGTATCTTCTGTGTCTCCACGAGAAACCCAATTCTTGATTCTTGATCAATAAACAAAAGCAAAAGATGGCACCGATGCCACTATAAATTAGTATCTAAGTAAGTAATTAAGAAATTATTATTATTATAGCAATTGGTTTGTTTTTAATACTCGGAAGATAGGCTCCCACATGGACTGAGATTGGCTCCACGGGTGGCCCCGTCTCTGATGCATCTTATTCTTTCTAAACAGTTGTGTCCTTTTAGTTCTGGGTCGTAATTAAGTAATAATAACCAGCAACATTCTTAATTAAAAGTGGAAGTACAATACAGTATTCTAGTTTTTTTTTTTTTTTTTAAAATATCATACTTTCTTCCTCCTTTATTGAATTGGACATGTGTGTTCATTTCTTATCAATTGGATTAATTTTTGTTGGTATTTTTATCTTCTATTAGTCGCACATGGAAATATTATCAAATTTAACCGTCTTATAAAAAAAACCTAAGCTAAACAATATATAAGGCACAATTTAATTAAGATGAGCTCAATTCAAACAATGGGATCAAAGTTACGGAGCACATGTTCTAATAAAAGGATCTGAAACTTGATCAAAGTTACGGACATATATAAATTGAACTTATATAAGCCCAATATATAACAAGGAAGAAACTAAAATATATAGTATACGGGCAATAAAAATGTCCTAAGGTACATATATGTAACATTATTTTATCTACATATGCTATATACAAAATTAAAATAATTTTAAAATACAAAATAAATTAGAATATAAGCATAAGGATTTCACAAATTATCTTTAATTAGTTATTGGTGAATATGTACAATATTTTTTTTAACATATGCATAGTATCTTGGGTCATTGACGTCTTTTCCAGCTAATATCGTTCTCATTGAATTCAAATAATTAAACCAAATATGCTTGTTTCGTGTTAGCAACTTCTACTGAATTAGAAGAATAAATAACATTAATTAAGCATAAGATTGGTTGCAGTGGATCTAGGTACATCTTTTTCTCTGGTTGCAGCAATGCAAACTTCCACCGTCAAAGCTATGGAGCTCCTGTCAGCATCTAGGGCTTTCAAACTACATAAAAACAAAAACAAAAAAGTAATAAAATCGTTAATTGAAAAAAAAAATACTCGTTTAAATATTTAAATCAAGTTTCAGATCCAATTTTTAAAATTGATCCAAATTGAATTCTTTATAATATCATTATACTTTTTATTTTATCCTCGAGTAAAATTAAGTAACCCTCCATATAATTAATGAAAGTGACCATACGAATTAATGCCATCGCATTGCTATTAAAATGCTTAAATATTAGAGTTGTTAACTTTTAAAAGCTAAAATTTCATCATTACCCCAAATAAGAAACTAATATAATTATTTTCACATATTTGAGTGAAATAAAAAAATTAAACTAAATTAAATGGATTTTTACTAAAGAAAATGGTCTAAATGAATAAATCAAATCATGAATATCCTTGTACAAAAAAAATGAATATCCTTGTACAAAAAAGATGAATATCCTTATTATTGAGTGCCATAAAGATACAATTGGAGGGTAGAACAGAGATTCAATGTTCTCTAACTTGATTAAAGACATTGCATGTTTCTTGAAATTTCCTCTTCAATATATCTGTCAATAATTTGAGAATTCTGTATATTCACTAATTCCCTTTATGAATGTGGTATTCCATCTATATTTGTATATTTTTTTTAAAGATAATTTAAAATAAATAAATGTATCAAAAAGTATTTAAAATCTACGATAAGATTCATTTACCATATCATTACTTTGATCACTTTCATTTTATTTTTCTCTTCATGCATGTTTTCTTTTTATCGTATCAATCCACCTTTAAATTTTTTATTCCTCCACACTTCACCTATTTCTCGTTAAATTAAATATATAGGAGTATACAGTTAGAGAGTATATATATATATATATATATATATATATATATAATGATCAATTTTATGTTTTGATACCTAGTGATAAGTTTTCTTAAAAACTAATATTAAACACCAATCCTAAAAATCGAAATTCTAAACAGAATTAGAAGGAACAGTTGAAGGAGAAAGACTAATCGAGCTGGCAAAGTGGTTTTGTCTTGGCTAAAGCATTGTCTTTATCGAAGTCCACAAGAAAATCGAAACAAGGAGAGGCATTTGGTTATTGGCGACAGAAGGGACCTATATGCTTTGGGGGAAAGGGGTGAGAAATGTGAGAGAGAGTGGTTTGGTTCACAGTTCACACAGTGGCTACCCAATATTTCTTGTCCCCTCCCCTTGTTGAGTTGTTGTTAATTATATATACAAAGTATAAACTACTAATCTCTATTATTTTTTTTTTTTGTATTAGTCAAATCAAATTGGTCACTCATCCTAACTGTGTGGACTGTGGACGGCGCAGACTTATGTATGAATACCAATTAAGAGAATAAATTATAAAAACGTGAAAGAAAGTGTCATGGCATTCATGGCATTGGCAACCAAACGTGAAGATCCTCTGCCACTAAACATTGGCAGTTCTTAACTTGTGCGCATGCTACTTTCCTTCAATCTGAATGTGACAACGGACTCTATTTACATTGTCTAATCACTTTCATTATTTTCAATTTGAAAGTTTAATATTGTGTTTGATTGAGATAATAATATATATATATATATACATATATTTGAATTAAAATAGAATGTAAAGAAAATTTGATATTTACATTAAAGTTATCTATCCTATTTCATCTTTATTTTTTATTTTTTTGTCTCCTCCATCAAACACATGGGTGAGCCTACTAAAATTAAAACATGCCTCAACTTTTAAAGAGGACTTTTAAAAATACTTATACATCATCCTTGCATTGAAGAAAGCAAATTCAAACAGATGTTTTATCTATAATTATTAATAAAGGTAATTATTTTTTTATGTATATATTTTTATTCCCAAATTACCTATTTTATTTATAACAATTTCTATTTCTTTCATAAATTTTTAAAATGAATTTGTTATTATTTTTTTCAACTATTTTTTTTTATTTCAACTAGTGAGATATAAGCCAGATCCTAGTCATCTTAATGACCTTTGTTAAATTTTATAATTGTAATTATTGTTTAGTTGTAATCTTCAAAATGTTAATATTAAATATTCTCTCCGTCCTTAATTATAAGATTCTTTTAACTTATTTACTCCTTTCAAGAAAAATAGTTATCACATTAAATTTGTCAATTATTTATTTTATTATTCCTTTTACTCTCTTCCTATCCATTTGTTTCTCATTAATGTTTGAAAGAGAAAATAATTAATGACATGTAAGAAAAAAATAATTAATATATCTAAAAATTAAAAATGAAACTTATAAAAAGGGACAAATAAATTTAAAAAAAAAATCTTATAATTAGGAACAAATGGAGTAATTTATAATTATTCCTTAAATTTCTCTTTAGAACCATACTTACTTCGTTTTTATATAAAAGAATTAATTATCTAATTCATTAAGATTAACAAAAATGATTAATTTAGTTAATAATAATTAAATTTATAACTTTTTTAAAATTATCTTTGTGATTAATACTCTTGTCTCTTCTAATTATTTATTAATGTGTTACCTCTCTTCTTTAAATTAAGGATATTTATAGTTTAAAAATAATTAATACAATCAACAGATTGAGTATTATAAGAAATAATAAAATTTTGAATATGAATATATTTAAATCAATCAATTTTTTTACTGAAATAAATCAATTTGAATATTAAGTTACGAATGTTACAATTTTTATTTCAATCTTCATAAAATAGTTAAAAATGACTTGTGATGAAAAAAGAGGGAGAGTAATACTGTAATTTTGTCAAAATAATTAATGCTGTTGTTTTTATGCATATTGCTTCAGGGTGTTTTAGTTCCCCTTTCCCATCGCTTCAGGTTTAACCAATGGATGGGTAATTTTTCAAGACAACGGTCCCTTGAATAAATTAATTAATTGTAGGACTCGAATCATACATCACATGTACATTAATGTAAGATATCATATATTAAGAGTTAAATATTGATACCCTAAAAAAGAGAGTTAAATATTGATTGTTCTTTGTATTTTTCTCTTTGAAGGAATTGATTCTTTGTTAATATAGTTTTATTTAACTAAAGTCAATTACTAATATAAATGTTACCAGTTTATATTAATATTATGATGCATTATACTAATAAATAAAATTATTAATATAAAAATTAATATATATGATATTATATATATCTAAAATGTACTACATTATTAATTTAATTTAATATCTATATCTAAAATTTGATCAAATATAATGAAAAATACTTCAATTAGAATGTATTGATAATAATATTTTTTAAATTATTATTCAATCATACATTGATATAGTTATATATGATTCTTATAAAAGAAAATAATATTATATATAATAAATTTGTTAATTTTTTATAGTTATTTTTAAAAATATGTTAACGGTAATTTTTAATTGATTGATAATGTAAAAATCTCTACATTAACAAATAAAAAATATGTTTTTCTTCTAATTTTCACTTTACTCGAAATATGATTCATACTCCTAAAATGTATGTACATGAAAAAGTTTAATTATTCAAATTAGCCCGTGTCAAACTCTGTATTTTTTCGTGTAATCTTGTTACCGAAATGAAGCAATCTTAAGTGGTCTCATGCATATAACTAAATTAACAATCAGTTCTTTTTGCAATTTAGTAAGAGTGAGTTTTTTTCTTTTTTTTTTTTTGGCAGAGGGCAAAAATGAGCATACTCTCTGATGCAAGTGTCTACATTGGACTTTGAAGAACCCAATTAGTGTCAGTTTTTGAAGGACCCTATCCGAGTCTATAGTTTCATCTGCATTACTTGTTTCAGTTTTTTATTTTTATTTTTTTTCACATGTACATTTGATAAAAGAGAGTTATAATTGAAAACTAAATATGAGCACTGAGCATCTCTTTAAATGAAATTTCGAATTGAATTTTGCAAATTTAAAGAAGATGAGTGCCTTCCAGTAAATCAAACTGTGATAGTCTCTGCTTTAATTTTAGAACCAGTACTAGATTGAAAAAAGGAATAAAAAAAAATATTGGGAACCAATCAATCATAATTTTTCTTACATTATTAAACAAGTAAAAATCCACTGTCCGACAATACTCTGTAGGTTATTTTTTCTTGCATCCCTCAATCTACTAGCCACACCCCATAATTTTAAAGCCCTTATGGATAGGCTTTTCTGGAATTATGACATAATTACCAATTCATAACACGGAGTATAAATTTTACCTTATGTCGTCTATTCCAAAATATATTTTTAATATTTTGGAACATTCATTCTGAAATAGATTCCGACAAATGGTACAAGAGAACAAGAAATGGAGGAGGTGAGAGGTATTTTTTTTTTGTTCGGGTATTTTTCGCAGTGCAGGAAGAAAAAGGGACTGGTGCAGAAAGAATTTCCCTACTTTGAATAGGCCTGGCATTGTCTGTACAAGATGGGGCGAGTCTTTGGGCTTAGTTTCTCTGTTTCTTTGGGCTTACAGGTGTCAGAAGGTGAAGCATGAAGATAAGGAAGAGCGCATCAAGGAGAGGAGCAGGAGGGAGCTTGATAGGGACGCGCAGCAGCATATAAGAACTTCCCAAAATGGCTTCCATACTATACTCCTCCTCCACGCTACGACGTCGTTTGCCCCTCGTCGGCGCGTTTTGCATGCTCAGTTTGGGACTCTCCAATCTCTACACACCCCTCAAAACGGGGTGCGTTCAATCTCTCTTACGGTACTCATGACATAACCCACTTTCTCTTGATTTCTCTCTCTGTTGGATTCTATTTAATTACCTCTGTTTCAGATCCAAGTTGGGTATTAGAAGCCAGTCCAGCATCAGAATGGAGGGGAGTAAGACCACTGTGCCCAGCATTGTTGTCTATGTCACTGTTCCCAACAAAGATGCAGGTCCTAGAAACATGTGAGGTTGTTTGGTTTTTTAATTGTTCTTTCTTTGATTTTGACGCATGTTCTATTGGTGGTTGTGCAGGTAAGAAGTTGGCTGAAAGCATCGTCAAAGAGAAGCTTGCTGCTTGTGTCAACAGGGTACCGGGTGAGAATTTCTCACTACCCAACTTTGTGTATCTGTGGTTTAAAATTAGTAATATCTGGGAAGAGTTTGGTGTAATGGTATTGTTGTAACAATTCATTATTGTGATTCTATAAATCATGTTATCTTTGGTGATTTTGTCCCTGGACTTGATTTGATAAATAAATGATTCTGGAGAGCGAGGATGGACCACAAATAAGATTAACTTTGCATAATTATTAGACTATAAAGATTTGAGTGTTGAGGTGTGATCTTTCATCTTGTATTACACTTTTTTATTTTATTTTTTAAATGAAATAGCAAGGTCCAGATTAAAAAGTTCGTTAGTATTATGGGTTACTTTGTTTGCATCTATCTCTTCAAGGTGGCACGGGAAATACTCAAGCAACGTGGAATGTTAATTGAAAATCTTTTGGAACTTTTTTTATTTATTAATCCATTTGTGAAACGTGATTGCTATACTGGAACCTATGGATATATCTACCAGATGCATGGTCAGAACTACTTTTTGCAGTTGTTGTATTTAACTAAGACTTGAATGAATTCCACTACTTGACATATAACTTCACTCTGAGCTTTATATACTTGTTTCACTTATGGTGTGTGCATGTGACCATGTCCATCAGTGCCATTGTTCTGGTAGGTGGAAAGGATTGAGTTTGATATGGTCTTGGATCAATTTGTTTTCTCACCAAGTTGATCATGAGTCAATTTGGATAAACTTTGTTGTAAATATTTATAGAAGAAAATAAATTGAATTAAGGAAGTAAAATGAATCAAACTTATCTCATAAATTAAAATTAAACTAGTACTTGACTTTTTCAGAATCTCACTCGTTTAATTTCTTCACAATTTAGGATACATCAATTTGTCCTAACTAACCAGAGAAGTATAATTCATTTTACCTCCTTGATTCTTTTTATTTCCTTCTTTTATAATTGCTGGTTGAGAAATTATCCAAACTAGCTCTATGTAGGTTGCATTGTTTGACTTTTAAAAGCTCAGTGTTTTATGTCTTCTGCAGGTATTGAATCGGTGTACCAGTGGGAGGGAAAGGTATATCCTACAATTTCTCCATTGACAAAGAATGTTGTTTGAATACTAAATTACTAGTAGTAACACAAACTTTTGTTTTAAAAATTTTCATCATAACATTATAAATTCTTATTTTCTAGCATGCATTAAGGCTCTTCTGAAATTTTTAAAGAAAGTTTATTTGAAAGTTCTATTGTAGTTTGATTTTGCCAGATTTGTGTTGCAAACTGTGAAGCATGCACTAACATGGGCATGAACACTCAAATGCAGCTAATGTCTACAATATAGAACACTGCCACAAACAAAAATAGAGAGAGGGTGCGGGAGGGAGAAACTCAAATTAAATGAAATATGAGTAACATAACAAAAGATCTATATTGATAATCATTATTTTTATATTCAACTTTTTCCTATGATGAGTCTCTCAAGAGAATGTTAAGAAACATTATTTTACAATGTAAGAACTTAGTTTCTTTACAAAATGTCCCAAAGATAGATGAAATTATCATATATTTTAAGAAAGGTATATACTTTTTCAAACCAAACTTGCTAAGTTTTACATCTTTTTCTATGATAATGAGCCTCACAAAAAAAAATTAGAGGCATTATTTTGAATATTTTATATTATATTTCAAGCTGACTTAATATTATTGTTAAATTGTTATATGCCTCCATTCTTATGAAGGTGTTGAAACAAGTGTCCAAAATGTGTGGAGGTGTTCGTTCAAGTGTATGAGAGTTGACAAAAAATATTTTTTTAATAAGACACTTAATAAGAGTGTCCACCATGCGTTGAATACGTATTAGTGTCAAAACATGTTTGATACTGTGACACTTCAAATGAGAGAGGTGTCTGTACTTCATAGATTTCAAATTGACAGATCCAAATTGCTAGTGTTTAAAAATGTTTCCTTGATAACATTAAAAGTTCTTATTTTCTAGCATGCATTAAGGCTCTTGTGTTATTTGAAAGTATTGTAGCCTGATTTTGCCAGCTTTGTGTTGCAAATTGACAGATCCAAACTGATTCTGAGGAATTTCTTATAATCAAGACTAGGCAATCCCTTCTGGAGGCACTGACAGAGCATGTCAAAGCAAATCATGAATATGAGTAAGGCCAATACATCTAGTAAATATTCTGGCCATAAAATTTAACTTTTCTTCAGAGTGTGAAGTTTGAATTGCATTTACCATTTGATCCTAAAAGAAAGCTTGGTGAAAGGAATTCTTAAACAATGTGAATGAACTGAAGTGTAATTATGGAAAGCTATAGTGTGCATTCACATGCTTCTTACCTCTTGTCTTTTTTCAGTGTGCCAGAGGTGATCTCCTTACCCATCACTGGGGGCAATCTTAAATATTTAGAGTGGATTAAAGAGAGCACAAGCGAGTGACTATCAAATTTATAGCCTGGGGTGTGGTTTCTAGAGTTATTCTGCTGGTGTGTTCAATAAAGTCAGTTTGTCATCTATGTAACTAGGCAATGAGAATATTATGTAGAGGATGATGATCGGTCCTGTATTACTGCTAATGGCTGTAATGGGTTGACTATGATTTTATGTGAATAGACCTTTTCTTTGTGATTTTATGCACATTTGGCATTTTTTTTCAGAATTTGTCTGATTTGTGTGTTTCCTGTACCATCCATCTATCTGCTTTCGGGTTAAGAATTTTTTTCTTTTAAAATAATAAAACTTTAATGGAGTTGTTTTTTTCCTATAGGCCAATAACATAAGGTGTGTGGCTCCACTAAAAATTAGGTATAAGCCCTCGTCTTCTCTGTTACTAATTAAATTAGTAGCATGTAATTAGGCCACAGGTGACCAATATATAAATTCTTTACGATTATAGACTTTATAGTCCCAAGGCAAGGCCAACAATGTTTTTTAATCAAAGCCAACAAATTTATTTGTAACAACTAGTGAAAACCTTGGAAAACTTATTTTCATTAAGTGCAGCGTTGCTCAAGATTATCCTTCGAGGAAGACTTGTCAACCGAAGATGACCTTTTTAGTGAAACCCTTTTCTTGATGTGAAAGCTTATCCCTTATTGGAACTGCCATTAAATCGTAATGAACCCGGCAAGGTTGGGAGGTCAATGGAGGAACTCTTATCTTCAGCCATCGCAAAAAGAGTCTCCAGATCACGAGCCCTAATAACAACCAGAAAGGATAAGAGAAGAACTAAATATTATTATGTGTTGCAATACTAGTACTAATCCCTACTTATAAGCTACACTTACCAAGGAAAAGATGGAAAATAACAAGTTTTCGAGAACCATTGGGAGCCAAGAGATATGATAGAATATGATAATTAATTAATTATCATATCATACCTTGATGTAATAAGTTTTTGTAATGTCAATAAGATATGATAATTGATAACCTTTTTATATTTTGTTGGATCAATGTATTTCTTTGTCTTTATGAAAGATGGTCAGCAAGTAATAACATATGAGAGACGGTATTTATATCTATACTTTTTTAGAGAAAAGGATTATATACTGAAAGTGTAAAAAAATTTACATAGTTACTTAATCACAATCCATCATCATGTATATTATTGACTTTTAAAATAATTATTTTAAAGTAATTCAAACGATAATTTAATATTGAATTATTATTTTACACTGTCACGCTATATAGACATTAAACTCTTTTTTATCTATATATTTATCCCTTTATATAAATGTAATGTATAAGACTAATATTATAT
>PYAF01002533.1:1095686-1114739 GCA_007407185.1 Glycine tomentella
CCAAACGGGGTTTAACTCATAAGCCAAATGTGTGTGTGTTTAATATCTTGGTTAAGTACCATTGCAAAAATGGGGATCTTGATTCTGCTTTTGAGGTTGTAGAAGAAATGAGAAACTCTGAGTTTTCTTACCCTAATTTAGTTACTTACTCGACCCTTATGGATGGACTCTGTCGAAATGGGAGAGTCAAAGAAGCCTTTGATCTGTTTGAGGAAATGGTTTCAAGGGATCACATTGTGCCTGATCCTCTTACTTACAATGTTTTGATCAACGGGTTTTGCCGCGGAGGGAAACCGGACCGTGCTAGAAATGTGATTGAGTTTATGAAGAGTAATGGATGTTATCCAAATGTGTATAATTACTCAACTCTGGTGGATGGTTTGTGTAAAGTTAGGAAGCTGGAAGATGCAAAAGAGGTTTTGGCTGAGATGAAGGGCTCTGCTTTGAAACCGGATGCGGTTACTTACACTAGTTTGATCAATTTCTTGTGTAGGAATGGGAAAAGTGATGAAGCTATGGAGTTGCTTGAAGAAATGAAGGAGAATGGGTGCCAGGCAGATTCTGTTACATTCAATGTGATACTTGGGGGTTTGTGTAGAGAAGGTAAATTTGAGGAGGCTCTGGATATGGTTGAGAAACTCCCACAGCAGGGTGTGTATTTGAACAAAGGTAGTTACAGGATTGTTCTGAACTCCTTGACCCAAAAATGTGAGTTGAAAAGGGCAAAGGAGTTGTTGGGGCTAATGCTAAGTAGGGGGTTTCAGCCCCACTATGCTACCTCAAATGAATTGTTGGTTTGTCTTTGTAAGGCGGGGATGGTTGATGATGCTGCTGTGGCACTGTTTGACTTGGTGGAGATGGGGTTCCAGCCAGGACTTGACTCTTGGGAAGTTTTGATTGGATTAATCTGCAGAGAAAGGAAGTTGTTGTATGTTTTTGAGTTACTTGATGAATTAGTGGTCACAAATACTTGATGTTTATTTATACTTGTGTAATGAGTTTCTGAAGCAATTGGTGCTCAAAATCCTTCACTCGAGGCAAAGGATGATAGTGTGTTTGCTTCAATGGTGCAGAACCTTATAGGCCAATTGGATCCAAAGACACAGGAGAGAGATGGGTTGTGGAGTAATCCTGTCTTAGAATGTCTGTTAACAGGAAAACGAACACACTTAAAAAGTTTTGTATTGAGAAAAAATAGCAATGGGATTGATGAATTACAATGTGATGATGCATTCTCTGTCAACAATTTCAAGAGGATTTGTTGTATCGATTTTAAGTTTTGGGTTTGTCTTTTTCTTTTTCTTTTTCTTGCTAGCACTTCCCAATCCCCACCATGTCAAGCTAGAGGAATTTAGACCATTTTTTACAAACTACTCATACGGAACAGAAAGCCTAGAGGGATGACACCATAATTTACTTGTTTTTAAAACTTTTATAAACAAAACAAAAACCATAGAACTTCCGTTGTCGGGAAAAAGTCTCGTAAATCTGACCCTCCCAGATTCAACAATAAGGGAGCTGTGCATAAAAAAAAGCATAATCCTCAGGAGCATCATAGTCAAGTCGTCCTTCCTATCTTCTAAATATGGCATTAACTGCCATAGGTACTTAAAAAAATGTTAAATGCACTGTAAAACCATATGTGCTGTTGGTTTTAAAAATAAGCCTCTCCTAATGGTTTGCTTAAGTTAATCCGGCTCCGGCACTAAAAGAAATAAATTTTTCATATGATTTATGATCGAATAAGAGTATAATACTGTTTAATAAGATCAATGTTGATATGTAGCCTATTTTTCCATAAAGATTAAACTCAATTTGAATAATATGATAATTTCACAAATAGGATTAAACTCATTTTTTTATTTGATTCGACTTTTACGATATGCATTTCACTAAATGTCTAAATCGATTTCTTAATAGCTTTAATTAAGATAATAATCCTGCGCCTCTAGAAAGAAAGAAAAAATGGAAAAGCTCAAACAAAGAAGAAAATTAATTATTACAAATAAAGGTATATATTTTTAAACATGATTCATGTTAGAAGAAGCTCCATCTCTCACCCGTGATGGAGACACGCCCCTCAAAGACATGATTTTCCAATTCACGTCATTGTCTCGGTGAGGCAGTCTAAAGAAGAAAAAAAACAAAAGCACTAATTAAAGAAAGTCAATTTATCAAAAATCTGTTATATTTTTCCAGTTGCACAACAATGAGTTTAATTAGTGATTCGCAATGAGTTAAATTAATCCCTTGAATATTTGCAGCCTGAACATTTTTATTTATTTATAAAACAACCTGAGCAATTTTAAATTTGCTGGTGAGGGCAACAGACATATATTGACTAATTTCATTATCATAGCAATTACTAGCAAGTACCATTTCCCACCTATCGGCGCGTGTCTCTGGTGAATATCACAAAGAAAGCACACAGAACCAGAAAACAACCTTCGACAAAGACAAAAACCGCTCTCTTCAGTTCTGTCCGTCACCTTAAAAAAACAAAATTCCACTTCATCAGATTCAACTAAACCACACCATTTGCATCACAAGACAGACAACACTTGTTTGTTGTTACCATCTTCGAAAAATATCATGCTCCTAACGTAAAAATCCTCAGTTTCAACGTTCAACCGCGATCTCAAAACAAAACCATGGCATCACTCTCAGGCATTTGCTCCTCTTCACCAACTCTCAAAAAATTCCCGAACCAATCCCCATCGTTGACCGACCCTCTCCGCAAAGACCACGTGTCCTTCCCCGCCCGCCGCACCGATAGGACCCTCAGCCTAGCGCTGCCTCCTCGTGCGGTGGCTCGTGAGGTTTCCGACGGAGCATTGGCGGCGGTGAAGAAGGGGGTGGAGAAAGATCCGCGCGCGTTGTGGCGGAGATACGTGGATTGGCTGTACCAGCACAAGGAACTTGGGATTTACTTGGATGTGAGTCGGGTCGGATTCAGCGATGAGTTCGTTAAGGAAATGGAGCCCTGTTTCGAAGCGGCGTTTCGGGCGATGGAGGAGTTGGAGAAAGGTGCGATCGCGAATCCCGATGAGGGTCGCATGGTGGGGCACTATTGGTTGAGGGACCCTAACCGCGCGCCAACCCCGTTCCTCAAGACGCAGATTGAGAACACTCTCGACGCTGTTTGCAAGTTCGCTAACGACGTCGTTAGTGGTAAGGTCAGTTCAGTCACTTCTCCTTCTTTTGTTAACTGAACTGTTGTGCTTTGGATGGCTAAGGAAGAAGGAAAGAGGAGAAAGTTTGCGGGTTCGATCCCCTCTGCTAACGAAAACTAATAGTATAACAAACTAAAAAAAAAAAAAAAAAAAAAAACTCAAAGTTTGTTTAAGTTTTTGGTGATTTCTGTGTGGGAATAATGGAATGTACTTTGGCAGATTAAGCCTCCGTCGTCTCCGGAGGGTCGATTTACGCAAATATTGTCCGTGGGAATTGGAGGTTCTGCTCTTGGACCACAGTTTGTTGCAGAAGCTTTGGCACCTGATAATCCTCCACTCAAGGTATCTTTCTAGCTCTATTGTTCGAGAAATTATTAAATGGTCCGGGTCTGGAGCAGCATGGTCCCAAATAATTTTTACTTGACATGTAGTCGAGTGTTATTAATACTTTCATGTAAACTGAAAAAACTCAATTACGTAACATATAGAAATTGGTTGGGACTAAGGGATCTAGTTCAGCTGGTTGAACAAGGTACTTTTTGATTGTAATCCCCTAACACTATCTTTGATTCCACGGATAAAAAAAATATAGAAATTGGTTGGGACTATGGATCCGTAGTAGTTGAGGATTACATTATCTAATAATTTTTCTCCTGAGAAATTATTAATGCTAAATTGGAAGAATAAGTAATGCATGGGAAATTTGCTCCTCATTTGTTAATTCAGTTATTTCATTTCTCACAAGGATTTAATGGTGACTTTGCCTTCTTTCACTTCTCTACCACAGATAAGATTTGTGGACAACACGGATCCTGCTGGAATTGATCATCAGATTGCACAGCTTGGGCCAGAGCTAGCTTCAACACTTGTGATTGTGATTTCAAAGGTCTGTATTGAGATTGCTCTTTTTTTTGTTTGTTTGATTATGATGTTATAATCGGTCAGAGAGCATGTTTTGACTTGAGAATTTTGATTATCTTCAGAGTGGAGGTACCCCAGAGACTAGAAATGGTTTATTGGAAGTGCAGAAGGCCTTTCGTGAAGCAGGCTTGGATTTTCCAAAACAGGTTTAATCTCAGGTTTTCACTTTTTTATATATATTTTTATTCCCCATATTATAACACACTACTACGTTTGAATAAGAAGTTCAGATACTACATAGTATTATGGTGTTAGAATCGTGAGTGATAGTTTTATGAGGGTGAAAAAACCAATCGTATCTGGATTGATCTACATATACTTTTTAAAAAAAATAAAATATTTTTATAGATTTGCTTGCATTGTCTAGCGATAGTTGAAACTTCTGTAGTTATGTTGCACTTCTTTTTTCTAGAGTTGTGGAAAACTACCTTGTTTATTAATAGTAAGATAATTATGGTTTTGTATATTAATTTATAATTTGAAGCAATTTTTACTGGAAAATTTCTACTTTGATCAATTCATTTTCTGTTTTGACTGTTAAGAAAATCTATATGATATTGATCCTGCATCACTTGCAAGTCTACTGTCAGTTTCAATTTGTGGAAATTGTCACAATCACTAATTCATGCTATAATGCAGGGTGTTGCTATTACACAAGAAAATTCTTTGTTGGATAACACTGCCAGAATAGAGGGCTGGTTAGCTAGATTTCCTATGTTTGATTGGGTGGGAGGTAGAACGTCAGAGATGTCTGCAGTTGGCCTGCTTCCAGCAGCCCTTCAGGTAAGTGCCCATATATGTAAAGTCATCATTTATTATTTATACATTGACATTTCATGTTTTCTTATAATGCTCTTCGATTTAGGGCATTGATATTAAAGAAATGCTTGCCGGTGCATCATTGATGGATGAGGCTAATAGAAGTACTGTGGTATGCATCAGTTTCTCACCATTTTTTTGTTGTTGTCAGCTTGCCGCTTTTATTGTTGTTGTTGTATCTAAATATTACTTTCAGAGTTGTGCACCAGTAATTGAAGGATTTTCATGTATGATAATGCATGAGTTCTACCATACTTAGAGCTGCTTCATACTTGATGATTTGCCAATGCCATACCTTAAGTATTATTGATGCTTCATGTGACAAATACATGTATGTGGTGCTTGGGTTTTAAGTGTATGGAAATAGGCATGAAACTAATTACATTTCTGGTAATATATGCATTTGTGCAGTTAAGGAATAACCCTGCAGCTCTGCTGGCTTTATGTTGGTATTGGGCTACAGATGGTGTAGGATCCAAGGTGAGAATTATGATCGGTTAGCATATGTCTTCTGTTTTATTTGACTATTTCTCATCGTTTTCTTTTCTTTCTTATTCTGTAGGATATGGTTATTCTTCCATACAAGGACAGCCTGTTATTATTCAGTAGATACTTGCAGCAGCTGGTCATGGAATCTCTAGGCAAGGAGTTTGACTTGGATGGTAATCGGGTATGTCTTATTCTTTTGTACATCAAATCTAAATAACATCTTTGTACTCTGTAGTCTGCCCTGTATTTTTGGGTGAATTTTTAGATATCTTTAATTAAGTTTACAGCTGTGCCTACACCAGGAAGTAGCCTGACGAACTCTATGGTCTGTCATTTTTAATTCTTGATTTCATGATTTGTGTTGCTGTCTTGTATGCATTGTCATGCTTTCACGTGGAGCCCACTTGCGTCACATCCGACATGATTAACTTGACCAGACATTGTTAACAATGGATCCTATTTTTTCAACTACGGTGGATCTTTCTTGCTGCTATATCACATTTATTATGTTTAGAGTTTTGTCTTAGAGATGCTTCAAACCCTCATGAGTTAATGATACATCAGAATCTGAATTCTGAACTTTTGGATTGTATAGGTTAATCAAGGAATTAGTGTCTATGGAAACAAAGGAAGCACAGATCAACATGCGTGAGTTTTCATACTAGTTTTTTTAAATATAGTTTATTGATTAATGTCTGGTAAACCTTTACCCCCTTGCAGCTATATTCAACAATTGAGGGAAGGTGTACACAATTTCTTTGTGACATTCATTGAGGTGCTACGTGATAGACCCCCTGGTCATGATTGGGAACTTGAACCTGGTGTCACATGTGGTGACTACTTGTTTGGTATGCTACAGGTCTGATACACTAATCAAGTACATTTTCTTACTGAATTTGATGGTTTTGTTTAAGACTGCTGTTAGGTTGTTGTTTGTCCCCTTCATGCTAAAATTGGACTTTCTATAGGGAACAAGGTCAGCTTTGTATGCCAATAACCGAGAGTCCATCACAGTTACTGTACAAGAAGTGACACCAAGGACAGTTGGTGCTCTTATTGGGCTCTATGAACGAGCAGTAGGAATTTATGCCTCCCTTGTCAACATAAATGCTTATCATCAACCTGGTAAAATATGATTTATTTAGCCCATTTTAAAATTTTCTTTGCTTGTGATAAAGAATTATGTTGACAATTTCCGACTTAGAATTTTTACAGTCCTATATGGGGATTCTATGATTAATGTTGTTATGAAAATTTAAGGCAAGAATACTTAATTTACATATGGAACTTGTAATATGTTAAGCTTGTTTTACCATTCATCCATATCTGTAGTCTGAACTATGATAATTGTTTAGGTGTGGAAGCTGGTAAAAAAGCAGCAGGTGAAGTACTAGCACTTCAGAAGCGAGTGTTGGCAGTGCTAAATGAGGCAAGGTATGAGGTTTATTTATAAGCACCAAGCTTCTCTTTGTCTTAGCTGCCTAGCTGGGGTTATTTCGGGTATAGCCTCTGCTCTCAGAGACTTGTAAAAGTTAGTTCAGAAGAGTTGTTTTCAGTGGATTTGATTTTCCTTTCAGTAAGATATGTTGGCCAGGCCCCTCTTTTATCAGGAGTAGGAAATGGCTATCCTAACTAGGACTCTAGGAGTTATTTCAATAATGCTGTGATGCAAGGTGCATCCCACTGAAAATATTTGCAGTTGTTTGTTATGGATAATAATCAGAGAGTCAATATCTGTCTAGAATATGGATTCACTGTGTTTTTGCATCCTTGTAATTAATATTTATATGTTTCTGTTTTCAGCTGCAAAGAACCTGTTGAGCCATTGACCCTCGAAGAAGTAGCTGACCGTTGCCATGCTCCTGAAGATGTATATATATTATCCCTCTTTATTTCTTCTTCCATTATGTTTACTACCCTGCTTATTAAGAATCATCCAAGTTCAATAACATTTTCCACTTACATGCAGATTGAAATGATTTACAAGATTATTGCACACATGGCTGCCAATGACAGAGCACTAATTGCCGAAGGCAGCTGTGGTTCACCACGCAGCATCAAGGTTTTTCTTGGGGAATGTAACATCGATGAATTGTATGCTTGAGTTACACTAATGGAATTCATGTTTGATAATGTTACAATTGTGTTTGAATCCAGGGACCAAAAGAAGAGAAGTTGTCTGCAATAATTTGGTTTCAATGTTGAATTTCCATCATCAACGAAAATGGAGATTTTGTTTAAGACAAATACTTGAAAGTGTTTTGGTGTTCTGAATTGGAACTACACCTGACCAAATGGAGAACCTAGTGGGTAAATATAATTAATAAATTGTTCCTTGCGCTGCCTACACTATTGATGTGGTGGGTTGCTGGCATTAGGGCAGCTCTTTGGTGCAAACTAAATATTATTATATCATTATACAAAGTTTTATTTACTGAACTGATATAAGTAATATCATTTCATTCATCAACAAATGTTCAATACAAGGGATAACCTCATAGCTAGTATAGAGAGTAGCTAGGTAAACATGATGACACCCTAGCAAGCTCATAGGTGATGCCATTACATCATTGATTTGTCTCGTTTGCAAATATCACGTAACAACTGCCTGCACTCCTGGATGATATCTCCTAGTTCAGGAACATTCACACTTGCCTATTTATTATGTCCACTACACCTTTGCTATCACTATCAATTCTCAATCATGACGTTAGGGAACCCTAAAGCAGCAACAAATTTAATTGCAGTAAAGAGACCCCAAGTATCACCCTCCAAAACCTCCATGCATGTGTGCACCCGTGTTTTATACAAATTACACATGCACCCTTTGTGCTTTTCAACTTAACGCACGATACTCCTCTGCAGGGACGGATAGACGCGGGGGGGGGAAGGCATGGATCCTAGTTCCCCCCTCCCTCGGGACCTTATTATGATTAAAGTAGCTGTAATTTAACTTGTTGTATACCTTTTTTGGTTTTGTTAATTAATTTTATTTTTTGGCAATCATATCAATTAAATTGATCTTGTTAATACTTCAGATTATTTTTTTAAAAGTGATGTTTTTTGTAATTATTGTATGTTCTAGATCACAAAAAGAAAAAGAAAAAATCCAATCTCCCCTTTAACAGAGTTCTGGATCCGTTCCTGCTCCAATGCCGTTTCCCATCTGGATTATCAATATGCACTACCATTATTTCCGAGAATACAGATTTGGCACCACGACTTCATGTAAGTTTCTGAAAAATAGGTGGTCGAAGCTCTCCCCTATTTCTCTATACAACGCACACCTTGTTATTTGAATGTCGTCATGATTTTACAAGCAACCGTAGACCATCTTTCCTGGATAGACTTCTTGTGCTAAGAACTAAGAAATAAAAATAAAAGTTCAAGTTCATTACAATTTACAACAGTGACAAGCTTGTAGAGGCTACAGCTAGAAAGCAGTTCTAGAGCATGAAAACAAGGGTAAAATAGATAAAAATGGCCACGATAAACAATGACACTATCATCAAGTGTGCTGTACTAACTCTAATCCTTGTTGCTTTCGGTTTTCAGGAATCGGGACAGGAATGTCCAACAAGTAACAACATCCTAATTATATTACTTTGCTTTTAACAGGCCAGCTCCTCTTAATAATGTTGACATTCGAAAATAAAAATCATGTAATGTAATTCAAGCCCCCCCAATTCTTGCAAATAAATGCATTCATGCTTTATTTGCAAAGCAGCAGGTAATACCAGAGCTGAATAGGTAGTTGTTCAAAGGTTCTGGATAGATTGTTTTGGACTGAGAAATCCCAAATCAATAAATTATTGATCTCGTCAAGACAAGAATGTCCCTTTATGTACATGTGTAAGTTTCAGTTCAAGACTCTTAAAACAAATAACATCTTCTTGGACAAAAGTTTAATCGTAAAAATCTATGAATAGAATAAATACAGATAATTATTGACTCACCTTTATATCAGCGGCGGCTATTGCTCTGAAATGGTAGAAGCAATTCAACTTCATATGAAACGCTTGCCCTTGTGCATTCTTTCCCTGGCTTCCAACTTCCAAGTAAGCTATTCACACCACAGTGAGGAACAAGACTGGTTCCCAACCTGCGCAGTGTCATCAAAACAGGTTCAATGTCTCTCTCTCAGAGCTTCAACCCTCTCTATTGTTCTCTTATCACTGGGCCTCCCCCAACAGACCCAAAACTAGTCTGAAAGAGTCAATATTTCAGACCCCAAAATGGAGATTTATGCTGCAAGATAATCAGCTTGTCTGACAGAAACGTGCTAGTTGGATACTTGAATTCCTAGTTAAGTCTCACTCTGCCGTTTACCATACAAAATATACTGTCCTGCACCAGCCACGTGTATGCTCGCCTTTGTTATTAATACTCACTAATATGCTCTATTGCCATTCAATGCTAAAATTTCACCATCTTTTGTGAAGCATATTGGGTAAATGAGACCCAAAAAAGGATGATAACTAGTAGAAAAAACAAATGACTCGGTCCATGAATGACTGCACTTTGTATTCCTTCATCGTCCATATTTCAATCACCGGAATCTCATAAGGCCGCATCAAACAGGAAAACAGATATTCTCCCATTGCCCTCAAATAATATATTTCATGATGAGAGGTGGCTAAATCACGTGGCAGTGGAATCTATAATAATCTCTTTTCCCTCACGTCAAATGCTGTATATAATTAGGCGACTAAGGTGATCACAAGATGCAACCAAACAATGAAGAGCTCCATTCGAGAACTCTCCCTGTGAGAGTTCATAGAGATGAGCATGCGGAACAGTATGCTCGGTGAAGCTCCATGAATTGGTTCAATTCTCAAAAAGAAACAATGGACCGCCGTAGGTGTTACAATCACTATAACATATTTTAGTGGGGGATCTTGGGGATCGCAGATCTCTAAGTGGAGATCCGGTTATGTCTCAAAACCCTTAACATCTGCACGGAATTAAAAAAAAAATTACGTGAAAGGACGAAAAAAAATAAAAATAAAATTAAAAGTTAAAATTAATTGTATACTTTATTAATATTTATATATTTTTTTTCATGTTTTATTAATTTAAATTAATTATTTAATTAATTTAATTTAATTTAAAATATTTAAAAGTGAGATACATGTGAGATCCATTAAAATTATCTAATATCTTAATTTGTGATCTATCAATAAAAAAATGTCACATATATCTTCAATCTTGACTGTCAATTCACTAAAAAGTGATCTAAGATTTCAATTTGAGATCTACCATTAAAGATGCTCTAATGAATCATATCGAATGCCACATAAATGTTCTGAAGAGCATTGATTATAGTAAATTCGTTTGTGGAGACCAGTTGACGGATCCCATACGGAAAAATCGGTCGAGCCGAATGCTAAGACGAATTTTAAGTGTAAAATCCCTACATGAACACTCATTTAAAGCGCAATACAGATTTCACGGGCAACCTCAACAGAATTTCTAAGATCAAGTCATCAGGGAGGAGAGGGGCGTTAGTCTCCATCTTCTTCTTTTTTGTTGCTTAGTCTCCATCTTCTCCAACATCTCAGCAGTGCATATATATATATATATATATATATATATATATATATATTGGAAAATATAAATAAAGAAAATCTTTAAACGATTATAAAGTATCCTGTCAACAAAAACTAAAGATATGTTTTTCGTTTAGAAAATTTTAAGATTATTATAATTCTTAATCAATCTTAAAATTATCATTGTCATCTTAATAAGATGTGATATAATTTAAAATTTAAATTTAAATTCAAATTATGATTGATTAAAACTATAACTTTATGTTAAGAAAATCACATAGCGGCCGAAAGATGAAAAATTATTTGAAGACTGGATAGTTACCTTAAAATTGAAATTTTTTAAGCCAAGAGTGTTCGATGAAATGATTTGTTGAAATAACTGGTAAATATAAAATAACATAAATAAACATATTTATATTTTATATAAATTTCAATTTTGTTTTATGAATAAAATATACTTTGAGGTGATATAATTTTCATTTTTTTATTAATTTTAAACTCTTCAATTTTTTATTTATAGATAAATTATTTTTACTATATTTTTAATTTTAATTATTACATTTTTCATATTATCTATTATACTATTAACTTATACTACATCTTAAAATATTCTTAATCAAGTTTTAAATAAATAAAAAACATACACTTTTTCATAAAAAAAAATACTTAAGACATTACATTTTTATTATGTTAATTAAGGTAACACTTAAAATAAATTGTTTAATATAAGATTATTAGAAAAATAGAAAAATAAGATAAATTTAACATTTATCATTATCAATTTTATGAAGTATAATGTTTGAATTAAAAAATGTTACTCATTTAAAAAAATATTAAGAATTATTAAAAAACTTGTTCACTAAATAATAAATAAATTTTTCAATTAATTAAAAAAATTAGAACTAGCTAAAATATTTTGTCAAACATAACCTAAAAAACTTTACTTCAAGTAATATTTCAAAAAATACTACAAACTATTAAAAATATTTATTTACCAAACAATTATAAATTTTTTAGCTAATAAAAAAAACTAAAAACTAACTAAAATAACTTATCGAACATAACTATTTTCAAGAAAATGAAACAACTAATTACTAATTATGCCAATTATGCCAATTTTGGATAAAAAGAACTTATGTTAAGAAAATGAAACAACTAGTTACTAGTTAAACATTACTTGCTAATCTCTGGAAAAAAACATTACTTACTAATCGATAAGTATCGAAGGAGTAAATTCCTTCAGCCTGATCTCTGGTCCCTTTTTGTAGCTTGTTATCGAATAGCGTCAATTATTAAATATCTTGAACAATAAGCAATGGGATTAAAGAGCATAATTTTTTAATTTTTTATATTAAAAAAAAAAAAATAATATGGGGGGAAAACAGTATCAGACAACTGTATTTCTTGTTCTTCGAAGTTGGACACAAATAAGGTCGGGCAGAGCGTGAGTGGGGGTCAAATAAAATAGGTGAGATATTGCGAAGCAAAAACAAAAATTGAAAGAAACATCTAGGCAAATTTCAGTTGAGTTCTCAGACGTGGAGGGAGATTATGTTTAAGGCTTGAGTTTTGAATTGCATTCGGAAACATTTGAGTAGTGATATTTACAATGTCAAACATTGTTAAAATCAATTGATCTGTGGAACAAAGAAATTGAATTTTAAATCAAAGACGATCATGGCATGGGACGCCAAGCTAAATTGCAGCACAGGCAGGGGGGAAAGAGTTAAATTACTACATCACAACTTTGCTACAAGCCGAAAGCTGCACGGGCAAATCAGAGAAGCTTTGATATAACATGACATGAAGTCCAGAATGCTTTAGTTGCAGCCCTGAGAATAACAGGATTTTGATATATCCTGTCAACAATGTCAAATGCAAGTGGTAAATAAAAATGAAACTATTAGCCTAATAAAAGAAGGAAAAAATTAACTGAGAATGACTTTCTTTTGTTATGTTGTACCATATTTAAAAAACAACTAACAAGAAGGTAACATGCAAGGTATTCAGTATCCATCAGACCATCACACGAGACTATTAAACGCTATCAGGCAGCAGGCAAATCCACGGGCAAAGTTATGCAAAGGGTGAATGCAACAATAAATTCATTAATTATACAAAAAGGTGGGGATTGGAATAACCACTTACCCTATGGCCGTAGCCCCCCATGATGCAACATTATAAATAACTTTGCTCCCATCCCAAGCCTTTCGTAGCTTTCCCTTTTTCTTTTTCACTGAGAATGTCTTGCTAAGCGCTAATGGAACAAACCACAATAGTTAGAAATTCTTTCCTATTGTTTTAGCTAACTTACAATGAACTTGTCTCAATAAGAACATAAAAAATTATCTGGACTGAAAAGGTAGATGATAAAGAGTTATTTCTTGTTTATCACTCAAATATATGGAAGAATAAAAACGAGAAGGTATCATACTAGGAAGAATGCAAACAACTCACCACTCTGGAGTTGGATAGGGGTCAAATCCTACAAAGAGCAAAGAAATCAATTAGAAAAAATCAGAAATTTCAAATGCATTAGGTAGAATATGTTTGCAGCAACTGATCATAGATAGAATTCATAAAACAACATTATTCACAGCCAAAGAAGAAAAAGGCATTCCTAATTACACAATGCAAGTGATTGTTATCCTAAAGATGAATGAGAAGGGCTACAGAGAAGCAGACTATGGAAAAGGGGTGTAAATTGATGATTGAGACTTCTGAGCATTGCATTGCATTGCAAGAAGAATCGTTATCCATATAAAAAACGAACAGGACTGCAACATGATGCCCATAAAGGCATAAAGGAATGGGAAACATATGATACCAATGATATTAAGTCCAACAATGCAATCCTGGCATAAAATTATTGAGTTGTAACATGCAACTACTTATTTCCTGACATTTAACACAACAAAGTGGATGGACATCCTTGCTGAGAAAGTAAGCATCATATAAACTTAAAAAAGTTCATTATTAAATGTTAAATCCAGAAGTTTCAGTTTAATTTTGCAAAGAAATAGTAGTGGTATATTACTATTCTCAAATAGTCAAGTGACGAGACATAAATAGTTAAACATAGAGCATTTATTGCAACAAAAATAGAGTAAAATTGAATTGTCAGAGCAGACCACAGTACTGCTAAAAGATTAGTAAAAACACTGGGCAGTTAAGAATCCATCAACTGGGATAATATATATATATATATATATATATATATATATATATATATTGATACATAACACTCCCTATATTTAATTTAGTAAATATTTTAATATAATTTTAAAAGTAAGACACAGGGAAAGAAAAATATGTTAAACGTGCCAGAAAGTCCTGATTGCTTAAATAGCATAGGCAGATCCAATGCCAATTTTGGCATCATAAAAATTATGTGGGTGATGTAGGAACACCCATATTTTTGGCCCTTTTTCTGAACTGTCAGAAATAGTCATGCTGATAAGTAGCCAATCTGTGCTAAAAGATCTAAGACAGCCGAACACATGCCAATTCAAAAAAGTAAACCAATTGCAATCAGTATAGTTCAATTTGGTGTGATTTGACAATTTATGAATGAATTGTGTGACTGTGATTCAGAGGACAGAAAATGGTGGTTTCTCAATCAGGTTGCAACAGATTCAAATCAGATTTCAAATTTTCAAAACCAGCATGAGAAGCCTGCCTATTTCAGCTTCATTGAAATTATTTTAGTGCAAAAATAAGCTTTTCGTGTTTATTTCACAATAAGTATTTTTACAAATACATTTTTCTAAATTTTACTTTTCCCCAATTGGAATTTGTGCCTTGACTGACAAGCATATTTGAGCAGAAACAAGAAATCAAAAGGTCCAGTGTACATGGGACCTGTGAGTAATGTGAATAGCAGAAATCAGGAGACAGCGGGTTCTTATAGCATGTCAGAAGATACTTTGAAGTTTGAAGCCAAAAACATGAATTCTAACAGTTTGTAAATTATTGCACAAGAATATCATTCAAATGATATCACAATGAATTTAACTTTGCATAAGGGGCAAATAGAACATTTACATACAGTATAGAGCCAACTGAATAACAAGCACATACATATGCTTTAACAACTGAATAATACCTTAGTCTGCTTTAAGGATAGCAAATATGCGGCCATGAAACACGCAATACCCTCCACTATATCTTCTTGTCTAACAAGGACATAATCTTCTTGCTCTGAGTCAGCACGTTCACCTTCCCAGAGATCATTTTCGCTAACCATATCCCAGGAATTACCTTCTTCTGCCAGAACCAATAAATTTTTCTTTTATTATCATTCTAAACTTGAAATAAATAAAGAGAGAACACTGATTATTTGAAATCACCAAAATGCCAAAAACCATTTCACACGCAGAAGATACCATCTATATTCTGTGAAACTGAAGCCCGAGCACACTCCAACTGTTGAAGAAAGGCCGGACATTCAACTCTAGATTTCAGCAGATCACATAACTGCATTCAGGCACATGAGCTGTGGTGTCAGAAATGATAATCAACCAAATTTTACCCATATTATTAAGGGAGTACTGTACTGTTTACTATTATTCTGTCCTTCCCGGATCCAAACTTGAAATAAAAAAATATGCCACTTCTTTAACCTAATGAACAATTTCTTGAGTGCTTTTGGTGCTGTTCTCCAATCATAATTGGAGGTTTGCATTAATAAAGGCCAACACAAATTACCGAAGTAAAACTCTGATTATGATTGAAAAACAGCAGCAAAAGCACCTGTGGAACTGTATATAATAAGTATTTTCAAAATACGAATAAAACTAGTAATTTTTATATGCTGTGCCTTTGAACCCGTACAACAAGCACTATTACGCTATTACCAAAGCATCGGTGATCAATTAAAGATTCCCTAGCAACACAACACAGTGAAGAAAATGGAAATTCCGTACGAATCGAAACCCTAAAACGGAAAGAGGAATTGAAATACCTCGTTGGCATCGGGATCAGCTGATGCAGTGGCTTCACCTTCACCGTCGCAATCCTCTTCGTCCACGTCAGCAGCAGCAGAAGAAGAAGCGGTATCAGAAGTAGCGTTAATCGATTCGAGAGCTCTCTGACACTGCAGGAGCACGGCCTCGAGGGACTTCCTCTTCACGCGAAGCGGGTCCAGGTCGGACTCCAGCAAGGCTTTCGGATTCGGGTCCATTTGCGTCTATTAATGATGCAAGCAACAACGGAGAGGGAATGAAGATTCCTCGTTGATGTCCATAGAGTTTTACATTAATTGCTCCGAAACATGGTCGTTTCGATGTTGTGTTTTGGGAGGCGATGGAATCAGTTTTGAAAGGCGTCGGGGGGTTTAGGGCTGTTGTTAATGATTGCTTGGTTTTCTTGGCATCGCTTTCGTGCACTCCAATTGTTCCCTAACCATTCCCTCTGCCTCGCCTATTATTATTTGCGTTACACTAACAACTCTAATACTACATTACTACTATATTTTTTTTATCTCTCTCGCTTTTTAACTTTGACACGTTTCAAACTTAGATACCAACAAAAACCTCACGTGAATATCAAAATCAGAAATAGAATCAGTTATCATTTATCATACAGCTTCCAAAATCTTACACTTATGTAAATCTAATATTCTTTAGAGGTAATCTACATGGCCGTTAGCTTAATATATTTTCACTTTTATAATACTCCTTCTCTCTCTAATTATAACACTGTTTCAAATAATTTATATTTCTTTAAAAAATAGTTATAACATTAAAATTTTCAATTATTTATATTATTATTTTATTTTATTTTTATCCATTTATTTGTTTTTTATTAATGTTTGGAGAAAAAATAATCAAATAAGGATATATAAAAAATTAATACATCTAAAAAATAATAAATAATCTTATAAAAATAAATAAATATTTTTTTAAAAAATCTTATAATTAAGAAGGAGGAAGTATCTTTAACTTTTCATTCACTATTTGTTATAAAAGTTTTTTTGTTCTTCTTAAAAGCAAACTAAAAGCCATAAAATTAATTTGTTTTAAGAGGTTGAAATTAGCATAGTATTTTTTTTAATAAAGTTTTTTCATACGTGTCATCAGATAATATTATTATATTTTAATGATTTTAAAAATTAATTTCTAAACCTTCAAATACTATTGCGAGTGGAAGGCATTTTATTTTTATTATTATTTCATATATAAAATATAGAAGACTTATTTATTTATACATATATAAGAGTTTAATCACTTTAATTTCTATATATTTACATTGTAAAATTTACATATTATTTTATCATAAATTATCGCTTAAATTATTTTAAGATAATTATTTTAAAAAAATAAAAATTTATCATCCATAATATGTATAATTGAATGATTATGTAAAAATATTTATAAATGTATAATTTTTTCTCATATATATATATATATAAAATATTTTGATAATTGTTAAATTTTAGAGTTTAATGAATATGTAATTTTAAAGTAAAATTTTACATTGTTAATCATAACAAACATAAGTATACAACTTCTAAGGGATACATATGCATCTCTCTTGACTTTGAGAAAATATAAATATATATTTATATGTATAATAATAATAATAATAATAATAATAATAATAAATTATTCCCATTAATTCCGGATTTTGAATCCGTCATTGCTATCAACCAAATCAAAATAAACTTTTGTGTGACTTTTAAGATACATTTGATTTGCAGAAATTTAAGGGATATAACAACACAAAACAACTTGTTCTGGTATTTTAAATAAGTTCACCGGACAACACAAAACAAGAGAAGTGGGACAACACAGAACAACTACTTACTTGTTCTTTCTCTCTACTTTATCTACTGAAAACCCGCTTTATCTAATCTTGTATGGACAATTACAATCTTTTTTTGAGGTATTTTATATAGTTATTGATATAACAAGGGCAAAGCTTTACTTTTATACAAATAAATAAAACTTTTGTTTTACGCTGTTAGATGGGTACGATATAATAATAAAATTAATATTATTATTATATTTAATATTTATATATAATATATTATATTATATATTTTTATTATATTATAATAACAATAATATGAATTATATTAAAATAATTAATAGTAAAAAGGGTACAGTATAACAATGATTTTGACATTCTTTTATTTGTGTTGTTTATTGTTAAACTAAGTGAAGTGTGATTTTGTTTAATTTAAATTATTTATTTATGAAATTCAAACCAAATCAAACTTATATTTTACTGTTTAGTTTGATTTAATTTTTGTAGTTTAAAATTTTTGCTAGTACTTAAAAAATTTATTCTTATTAATTGAACAAACTTAAATAAATTAGTTAAACAATCAACAATATAAGCGAACAACAAAAGTTTAAAAAATTGAACATAAAATAAAATAATTATTATTTTCAAAGTTGAATAAAAATTAAATAGTAAACTATTAAACTTCATAAAAAAATAATAAATCATTCAACTTAAAACTTAAAAGTAAAAATATTACATGAAACTTTCCTCTCAAGTTCCCATTACCCATGAAAACTTAGAAAATGATATCTAATAGTAAACTATCAATTGCAACAATAATTTCTAGTGCAGTTTGATTTTATTTAATTTTTGTGTGCCAAATTGCAAATCAAGCCGAATCATATGGTTTGGAAAATAAAAAATAAAAACAAATTATTTACATCGATTTATTTTATAATTTTCAATTTTTTATTTCATGTTCGATCTAAATTCACCCCTAATTATATCTATATGGTATCAAACAGACCTTAGAATAATTATTATCAAAATTCAATAAACTTGACCTGACATGTGATTAGACGATAGAATTAAAAAAATATAAATGTATTTTTTCTCTAATTTTTATATTATTGAATGGAGGTCATATATTAACTAATACATAAAACACTTAATTTACCATATTGTTATGGGAAAAAAGAACATATCAATTGCGTGAACTCGTTTGTTAATAAGAATAAATAGAAGACAATTAGATAGGCTTGTTTGCTAATACAATTTCTAATACAGTTGGCAATAAAATTTTTCCGAGAGCATAAATGCATATTTTCTTAGATTATTTATTATATTTCTTAGACTTTGAAAAGAAGAAATAC
>PYAF01002533.1:1115984-1134015 GCA_007407185.1 Glycine tomentella
TAAGTTTATAATATACAAAATAGACATCAAACAATTATAAAAACTAAAATCACACATTAATCATGACAAAGAATGAAAAAAAATTAAACTAAAACTATTCCGTAGTTGTAACTCATTGCAAAATGAATTTAATTTGTTTTTAAATAATGTATTTATTTATATGAACATTTTTATAAAGAAAAATATTTTCTGGAAAAAAAATCCTAAACATGAATCTTAATTTTAACTAATCATTTAGTACAAGAAATAAATAGAACTCAAATATAAATAAAAAAATTATATTATATCATGGACACAAACATACTCCATATGATATTTAAATATATTTTTCTTTACTTTTTTTATTACTATATTTTTTTACTTAATATATAAAAAATCAACTCTTATTATTTTTAAATTTTCCTTCATTTATTTGATATCTTAGTTTTAGTGACTATTTCTTATTTTTAATATCAAGTTTCAATAATAAATAAGTTGGAAAAATGTTATTTTTTAATTCAATTTGGTTGTAATTAAATGTGATTAAGTAATATTTTTAGCTAGTACCAGCATTCTACGGACATTGGTTAAAAAAATAAAAAAGTAAGTATTTATTGTCAATAAAATATGAGAGCGTAAAAAATAATGGCAACACAATTTTACGCATTTCATTTTTTTTTTAGTTTCTTAAACAGTGCTTTAAAGACAGTTTATTATTTGTCTTTTTTCTTTTTCTTATATTTGAGACTAGAGGGACTAAGTAATCTAAGTAATTTTACCATTATTTAATGACATATTATTCCTAAGACATCTTTCATTTAATTACAACTCTATTTTCAATGATTATTTTTTAATTCATGATAACATGTTATGATAAATGACATTTTAGGGGTAATTTCATTTTGTACTTGAGATCAGTAAAGTTACATGATGTTAACTATTTTTTTAATTAGTGTGAAATTAATTATTTTTTGTTACAAACGAGTCTAAATGGAATAATTAAAATAAATATTAAAAACACTTTAACATTTTTTAACACTTTTATGCAATTGGTTAAATTCATTAGAAATTATCAATTTGGGTGGGACTTTCTTATCACTTACTCCTTCCATTCCATTTTATAAGCAAGAAAAATATGATTTACTTCTTCCATCCCTAATTACAAAGATCTTTTTTTTTTTTAATTTCTATACGATTAATTACTATTTTGCTTACATACTCTTACTTAATCATTATTTTTTCAAACAACAATGAGAAAAAATTAAGGGGATGGAATTTTTTTTTTAATGATAATACAAATAATTGACATATTTAATATGATTAACTAAATTTTTTAAGGAATACTAATTAATTGAAAATGTCTTATAATTAGGATAAAAAAATAATACTTATTAAGAAAAATAGTAAACTCATTTAAATTGTGTCATTTCCAATTTAAATAACTTTTTTTCTAAACTATTTTAACTTGGGATTAAATACAAAGTTCATATTTTGAACATAATTCATTAAATAAGACAATAATGATTCAATTTTACTTATATTTGAGAACCAAAAAATTACACCTATTTTTTACTTATAAAAAAGGATGAAGTAATAATTTTATATCCTATTTAGACATGAAATCCCCCCAAAAAAAATTATCAATAAATATTAATCAATCATAATAAAGTGTGAGAGAGTGAGAGACTAGCCAGCATTGTTTGAATAGGGTAAAGTACAATCAATCCAGTGTTGAGTTTATTGATAGCTTTTTTAGTTAAAAACAGTTAACAGTAGCGTTAGATTTGGTATACTGATTTGATCCTGTCCAGTGTCCAGTATCCACGTTCAAGCCATAAATTTTGTCAGCGGGAACGGGGAGCAAAATCAAAGCCATCATTTTTTTAAACAAAATTATTAAGTATGAGTTTGATTATTTTTTACTATCAATTAATTAGAAAATATGATTTAATATTTTATTTTTATATAAAAATTAAGAAATATCATATATAACAATTTATGATTAAATAATAATATAATATTGATATTTCTATACAAAAATATTTAAATTAAATTCTTTTAAGCGTACGTAATCTATTTTTTTGTGACCTTTTCTTGTTAACTATTCCAATCACCACCCACTCACCAAAAAAAAAGCAACCATGAACTGCACAGGTATTAAAAACATAATTGAAACGTAAATTAAATATATATTTTTCTTTAAGTGCTAAATTTAGAAATAAATGAATTTTATTTTTTTATTTGGTAGAAAGTTACTAATGAAAATTAAATATAGGAAAATATTAGAATTTTAATTTCAAAAATAAAACTAGTTTATTTAATTAAATGTTTTTTTTACTGAATTTGATTAAATGTTATTGATTTTGTTTTAAAAATATTATATTTTATATTTAATGTTGATGGAAGAAAATCGGATATTGATTGAAAATGATAGAAACTACTTTTTTTTTGTTGAGTACTATATTAAAGAAAAAACAATATGAAGTTGTTTTATATCAAAATTCAAAATTGTTGTGTGGTTATTTTCATCTAATAAATCTATATTTATAGACCTAATATCATAATTTTAAAACAACAAATTTATATTTTATAGATAATAACTGTAAATTTAAACAACATTTTAAAGGTAAAATAATATATTTTTAAATCCAAACATTATTTTAAAAAATTAAATTTGGAAATTTGAATCATTTTCCGACTTAAACGTGGATACAGGATAAAAAACATGTTTGCATGAAAAAAGTAACAAATATATTGTTGTATGAAAAAATTCACATTCAGTGTTTTATGATCTCTTCATCCATTGTCTTACTAAATAAATTTAATTATAAAAATTACAGTATTTTTTAATAAAAATAAATATATTTTTATATAAATTTTGTAATTTTCATTTGATATCATAATGCCATATAATTAATTCCTATATTATAAACCGAAATCGTGATAATTTTTTCATTTATATTTTTTTTAGAAATTTTGAAGTTATTAATTGATTTATAAATACAAATTATTATTATTTTTCTTTAAACTTTTTTTCTCTTCACAACATTTTACACGCTTATATAGAATGCCCTTTTTTTTATAATAAAAAACCCCACCGTAATAAACAAATTATTTCCCTTTTTCTAAACATTATTATGAACGAGGCCGATATCCAAGGCCCAGCATGCAGTTATATCACGTGTTACTATTATTATCAATTATCAATGGGGCCAGCAAATAAATATAATAAGCTTTTGTTAATCAGAAAAAAGTATTTAATGAAAGACACCTGTTAACAATAAAAAATAATAAAAAAATATTTTTAAAAATAGTACATCATATATTATATTTATGTTAGATATCTTTTATATTTCCATCTATTATTAATCAGTTCATTTGAAGTATTTCTTAATAAGACTTCAATTTTCAATATAATATAAAATAATAGTTAATATATTGAAGATTTTAAAGAATTGACTTCTCACTCAGCGTATTTTATTTTCAAATCCTTCATTACCAGTAGTATATTTTCGTTGATATATTTGGTCTTTTTCTTTTTCTGTCATTATCGATACCTGTTTCTTGATCATGGGTGTATCCATAAAATTTCTTAGGATACATTTACCAATTATGTTTCAATAATAAAATAGGGAAGGGCGAAATTATTATTTTTAATAATTATTTTTTAAAAATTAGGTTAACATAAATATGTTATTTATTTGTATAAATATCATATATAATTCATGCATTGGAGCCTTGACTAAGAAGAGGAACACGTGTTTGCACGTAGTGAGTGCGCTTGCGACATCTGGCAACCTTAGAATAAGAATACGACAATGAACAAAAATAAGCAAAATCTGTAATAAGAAAGAGGGGAATGTTGAAATGACGAAATTACCCTCAATTCTAAGATCTTGTTCCTGTGTAGTGTGTTTTCCCTCCATCCAGTTCGTTTTTTAAGGTTGACGTGTCCAAGTGTTGCAGATTAGGAAGACCCGCTCCTCATTGAGGATTTTGGCTTCGATTTTGACCATCCAAACATTTCTAACGTAACATTCCATTTGGGGAAGAGAGAGAAACACAAATCCAGAGACAAAGACCCAAACACTATTTTCACTTTCACGCTTTCCATTCTTTTGTTGTTGTTGTTGTTGTTGTTGTTTTTTCCCTCCAACACCTCTCAAGACGTTCGTTCCTCCTCTTCACACTTTTGTTGCCTTTCATTGATTTCAGAGCCAGGTCCGCTACAATGTTGATTCAAATAAAAGTTGTCTTGTTTTTTTCTTTATTTGTTCGTTCTTTACACTTTTTTTGGGATGTTTATGTATGCAATAAATTAATAACCATTGAGCTGCTGCATTGCCATTTGGATGAATTTGAACTCAGGGTTTGGTCAATTGAATGTTGTGAATTCTGCTGGGTAAGCCTCTTGGATATACTTCTGTGATTTTGGGATCACAGATATGACCAACACAAGTGCAGAATTGACTCAGGTGAAAAGCCTTTTTTGTTTGTTTACTGCCACTATTTTTTTAATGCACAGATTTCTTGGCATTTTTTTTAGCATGAGTTTTGAATTAATTAAAGAATGCGGATCACGGTGCCTCGGAATCTGGATACATCATTCCATTGGTGTCATTATATATATGTAATGGATAGAGGAAATTAAAGTAATGCAAATGATGTGTTCATTTTTTAGGGAAATGGTGGTGTTTCTATTCCCACTCCTATTTCCCAGTCTGGGCCACAAGAGTAAAATTAGCGTTTTAAAGGTGGAAGTGGCAATATGGTTATTGTTGTCTTTGCAAACGTGGAATTTTGTGTGAATTTGGATCAACCGGAATAATTCCTGCTTAAGTAGAAGCATCAAGCATGGCTGTGGCATTTAAATCGGAATGGTCAAAATTTACCCGTGTTGAACTTTTGCATGACCTTACATTTTCTATGGCAATCCTTTTTATTTTTTAAGATTTTTCTTTTATCAGAGTTTAAGCTATCGTAATTGACCTTACCCAGGTGATGAGAGGCATGCATAATTGAAAAAGAAAATACTATTAAATTTAGCTAGTTTGAAGTGAAAATTTCCATGCCCCTCTGATACCTAAAGTTAATATCCTGTAATTTCATATCTTGCAGATTTTCAAGAGTGGACCACTTTTAATATCTTCTAAAGGTGTGTTTTGCTCCACTGGTTTACATATTTTCTTTGAAGAAACCAAACATTTATGTAATTTGTAGCCGCCAGTAAGAGCAGATCTGATGTCTTTTCTTCTGTGGTATACATGATAGTCCTAACTCCTACCTAAATGTTTAAAGCCAAAGGCAGAAGAGAAATGGGTGCTGTAGACTGATAGTTTTCTTTTCCTTTTACAGAATCAATCACTCTCTTTTGCCATGTATTTTGCATCTTTGCAAATTCTGTTTAGCCTTATAAGCTGAGGAATAGGAAAAAATGCATTCATTGAGGTCAAATTATCTGATAGGAAAGACATTTGACCTGAAAGCGTTCATGAATAAATGGCCCACTTAACAATTTTGTTAGGCTTGACAACATTTTGGATTTAGTTGTAGCATACTTTATCAAAACAACGGAGTTTAATATGGGTTTTCACAATAAAGGGGAGATCTGTATATTAAAAGCAACGGGATAGTAATTTATTCAAGAAAAAAGAAAGAACTACAGACCTGGAATTGATGAGAACTTTGTAATGCTGATCTAAACCAATATGATGAAGTAAATATGCTCCAGCATCATTATTTTCTTTTAGGCCTTCTACAGTCAGTATTGGCATCCTTTATCTTTGTTGATTCTTTTTTTAATCCTTCCAAAATTTAATTGTCATATTTTTACAATATGTATAATGCTGGAATGCAAAACTAGATTTCTACTCTTGGAAGAAGGAGTTTGTGAGGCCATTATTATTGCATAGTGTGTATTTCTTGACTTGTAGGAATTGGATGGACATCCTGGAAGAAAAGGTGGTTTATTTTAACACAAACTTCACTTGTTTTCTTCAGAAGTGATCCAGTAAGTAACCTTTTCAGCATCTACTTAGTTCATGTTGTTCAATTGTGTTTCTCTGTATTGTGTTAAGCATTTAACCAGTGTTTTTGATACCCCTTCCCTTCTGAAAAAAAACCCCTTAAGTGCTGAATTAATTAAATAAGTCATACTGATAATTGATCATGCAGTTCATTCAATTTGAGACCAAAAAATAGTTTTTAAATATCATTAATTTTTTCTGTCACTATTTCTTTTAGTAAGTGAAAATATATCTGTTGAAATGTTGGGATTAATTTTTCTAGTTTTAGGTACTTTGGTTAAAGCAATGTTAATAGATGGTGGATGTAAATTAATTTTTGTCTATTGAATTTTTTTTGGGAGTATTTCTAATTATATCTAATAACAAACTCATCTTTACTTTTAGGAGCCACAATCATTTAAAATTATTTTTTCTAAGGAAAATGTCAGTCATATATCTTGAAAAAAATGAGTTGGCGCGTGCATTAACATTTTTTTATGGAAATGTGGTCTCTTCCACTTTATTGTATCCCACAACCATCTTTGAATCTACCTAAAATTTGGCAAAGTTGTGGCTAATTTTTTCCCTATCTAGTGGATATGAGGCACTATTCCTCTGTTTATTGTCCTTTTTTGATTTTTGATTAGGCATATATCATAATAGGATTGTCTTGGCCTCTTGGGGGTTGAGGTTCATGCTGATTGCAATGACAAGAATATTGATTTCTAAGAACTAGAAATTGTAAACAGAATGTTTATGAACAATGTACAAGGCTTGAATTTCCAGCTTCCTTGCCTTTTCCTTTTTGATGTAGGGTGATACAATTTTTCTTTTACTATACAAGATTTTGTTATCTAATTAGAGATTATGAACATTGATACATTGCTAAGAATAGATTCTTTATATCCTTTCATCATAACAGCTTAGGCGAGCAGTGTGAGATAAAAGAAACCTTATCAACACACACACACACACATGCAAGTCTAACATGTTTTACTTGGTTTGTGTTTGGAAACTTGTTATCATATTCATATCTTTATCATTGTGTTTTTTGCTTTACAGAATGTTGTCCCTCAGAAGGGAAATGAAGTGAATTTGACCCTTGGTGGCATTGACCTCAACAATTCAGCCAGGTTGGCTTGTTTTCCACAACTACACATTATTATCGTTCTGTTTAATGTTTATGTTCATATTGTCAAGATAGCCGGATTGTGAAGTTTCATGACCTCCTGCAACTTTTATTGTCAAATTTTGTAGTGTTGTTATCAAAGCAGATAAGAAACTTTTGACTGTACAATTTCCTGATGTTCATGATGGACGAGCTTTCACACTTAAGGTGCTTTATTTTTTTTTTCCATAATTTTTCTTTCAGGAGATGTCTTAATTCATTACAAAGATATTAGGATTTTTATTCTGTTGAATTGTATTCCCAGACAAATTGTTTATACAATGCTCTAATCGTGGTTGCTTTACCTTTCTTTTTTTTTTTTTGGTAAGATTTTATGTTCTTTATCCGCATGATATAAATGCTCATTGGTTCAGCACATATGGAGATAGATATATACAAAGAATGTAGACTGCACAGATTTTTATCTGCTGCTAACATATCATTTCATTGTTGATGCTGTAGGCTGAAACTACGGAGGATTTATATGAGTGGAAGACTGCACTTGAGAAAGCTTTGGCACTAGCACCTAATGCTGCCAATGTGACAGAGCAAAATGGTATCTTCAGGAACGATCAGACTGATTCAATTGATATTTCTTTGGACCAGTGTATGCTCTTGTTATAATTGTGCTTTACATATGTCATTTGACCACACAGTTTGTACCCTGTGGTTCATACACTACAAATGTTCATGATCTATATACTGTGGTTCGATAGACAATTTAATTGTCATCATGTGAATATTTATTCCAACAACTATAGTTAAGTTTGTTGGCTTTCCGATTTGATCTCTGTTATGAACATTACATATCCATTTCTATAGCGATAGTGGAAATTGTATTAAATTTGTATCGTCTGATTGATCATCTCTTTTGTACATTTGGATTGTTTCTGTAATATGTTGCACCTTATTTTTTATTTCCTTTTTTCCTTCATTCAAATTTATGACTATTAGGAAGTCCTACATCGCCTGCTTCAATTCTCAGGGTGCAGCTTATATATCTTTTGGACAATTTCACTTAGTGCCCATTGATTTAAAGCTGAAATCTAACAATGATATTTGTGGAGTACCTCAGTCGTGAATTTTTATGTGATGATACTTGTGCTTTACTTAATGCAGTAAAAGACGACAACTTTTTATTTCCTTTGATATGATTTTTCTGCACTTCTATAGTGAAGGATAGAGAACCAGTTAAATCTACCGTCGTTGGCCGGCCAATTTTACTTGCTTTGGAGGATGTTGATGGAACTCCATCATTTTTGGAGAAAGCCCTAACATTCATAGAAGAGCATGGTGGGTTTTCTTTTTCTCTTTCTCTCTCTTTGTATGTTTGTACGTATATACGTATGTATGGGAAGTTTATTAGGTGACAGCTTATAAGTAAAAGGAGCTAATCTTAACTATTCAATCTTACATGTATAACCAAGATTAACAATTCTTACCTCTCAGAATCTTGAAAGACTTCCTTTATATATAAAGTGAAGTGTAACAGTTTTTTAATGCATATCTAAATTGGAATACTCTAAACTGGTTGTTCTCATGCATCAGAGAATTTTATAAATGCATGCTTATGCATCATAAGAGGCATTTTATGCCAAGTGCACAACTGATGGGTGTAATTGACCCAGACTTTTTGGTTTTGTATTTTGTATAAAAGATTTACCTCATCTGGCATATTTAATACATTGGTGTTTCTTATTAATGAATAAAAGAAAAATGCAAAGAGTAACCTAAATTTTTTTAAAAACTGGGGAAAAAGTATAAGGCCTAAGGGTTTCAAATTATATCATCCATGACCTTGCAATCAGGTTTTGTTTCTTGTTTTGGGTGGAAGGGGGAGGTGAGAGGGAGCAAGCAGTGAATATACGTTAGTTTCTTTGAGCCAATACCAAGTCAGAATGGTCCTTCTGGTATTGCTAAACTGTTAGTGTGTTTCATATGAATCTAATAAATATTATAAAATAGGTGCCAACATAGAAGGAATCTTGCGACAAGCAGCTGATGTTGATGAGGTTGAACGTCGAGTTCGGGAATATGAACAAGGTTTGTGCTTCTGTTCCCAGTTAATCTTTGAATTGTATGCTGCTGTCAGGATACATCTACTTTTACTTGGCCCCTGCTTCCATTTTTGTTCAATATTGTGTGCTGAAGATAGTTCTCACATGTCTAGTAATTAAGAGCTCCCACAATATTTCAGGCTTTGCAATATAAGTTCTCTGAGAAATATGTTGAGTGCTGTTTATCAAAGAGAATTCCTTATCACATACATCAAGTTGTCAACTAATAGAACTCTACTCATTTAATTGGATTTAGTGAAATTTCCTTAAATATTTGCATATCAAATGAAATATTTGCATAAGCATTTGATATGCTAGGGCCATTCTTTCCAGCAGAATACTATGGCTGAAGAATATGAAGTTTTGGAATTTTCCATTTGCAGGCACTTTCTTCCTTTCCCCCTTTCTTGGCTCAAAATTACTCATCAAATCTTATTATGCTCTTGGGTTTGCCATATGGTTGCAGGAAAAGTTGAGTTTTCTCCAGACGAGGATGCACATGTTGTTGGTGACTGTGTTAAGGTATTTTCATGGTAAACCGAAGTACTGATTCCTTTATGTTGGTCATACATTATTATTATTTCTTATTTCTATACATTTTCAGCATGTTATTCGTGAATTGCCATCTTCTCCGGTCCCCGCATCTTGTTGTAAAGCACTGTTAGAGGCTTGCCGTAAGAGTTATTTTAGTTTTTCCGTCTTTACTTTATTTTAGTGTTCCCATTATTTATGTCTTTTTATTGAAAGTTTATTTTCTTGATTGTTTTTAAATGGAAGGTTTTCCATTGAAATTTATAATATATGAGTTGACACATGGAAGCTTATACTAATTTTAATGGAAAGTTTTATGTTTTTTTGACAATTTGTTCAAAAGGAGGAATGAGAAGATCTTCCTTGTTTAATTTTATTTCATTGATTTTCAACTTACATAAATCTCTCATGAAGTTTAATTTTATTTCGTTGTTTGAAATTGCCACAATAATCAGGAACTGAGCGTGGTAGTAGGGTTGCTACTATGCGTGCAGCAATAAATGACACTTTCCCTGAACCAAATCGCCGCTTACTGCAAAGGTATTTGATTGATAACTTTTTTCCCCTCATTTCTTTCCTTTTGATATATAACCCACTGATTGCTTTCTTTGTTATCGTATTTTCTGAATTTCAGGGTTTAACGTTTTAGAATACTCTTATTCTATAGTTAGTTAATTTAATAACTGAATTATATATCGTTGATTTGGGATAGTCTTCTGTGTTTCAGAAACCTACTAAATCACAAAAGTTATGATGAGTCGGATATCTTTAGATTTGTGTATATATGATATGCCCATATACTTGGGATCTACGTATTGAGAGGTTATGTTGAATTCATTGTTTATGAATGTGAATCAATTAAACCAAAAAGACAAGCATACTAGTGAACATGCCTTTTAAATGTTTGATTATTGACCTTAATACTCCAAAGCCGTGCAAGTGTTCCATGAAAATATTGGGAAGTTTATAGATTGAATGATAAGAACCTCGGGAGAACCACACCACAAAAGTTAGTCATTGTAGTTAGAGAGCCGCAAGCCTCATACTTCAATGTGAGACTCAAGTCCCATACCTTGTAGTTGGATCCTAACATCCTGATACATCCCATCAGACTCTGTAGTCCCATTGCCCATGTCAGTTGACTGCATACTAATCCTTTGAATAGTCTCGGGCAAACATTGCATTGCCAACGTCACCACCCATGCCGTTGATATGATAAAAAACTCTGATACCAATTAATAAGAACTTTGGAAGAATCACAATAGGTAGTCCTAACATCCCACTACATCCCATCGCCCATGTTGGTTGGCTGCACACTAATCCTTTGAATAGTCTCGGGCAAACATTGTCATACCAACATCACCACCCATGTTGTTATGGTAGAAAGCTCTAATACCTATTGATAAGAACTTTGGAAGAATCACACTACGAAAGCTAGCTATTATAGTTGGAGAGCCTAAGGAGACTTTACAAACCCCACACAGGCCACACTAGAGTTCTATACTTCTAATGTGGGACTCAAGTGTCATTACCTTGCAATTGGATCCTAACATTCAACATCAACATCACCAACATCAACAACACCTTTAATCCAAGCTAATTGGGTTGGTGGTAGATGAACCCAAGCTAATTGGATCCTAACATTGAACTATAAAAAAGATGAAAGTTTTTTGTAACAATGACAACTAAAGCCTTTTCCCGTAAGTGGTGATTGGCTACATAGTTTGAATGACATCATTGTGTCCAGTCATAAACACAATCAAAATGTTTGTTCATGTCAGAGATTCGTCTTAGAATTTGGGCTTAGGGCTTACTCAATCCCACAAAACCAGCTTGCAAGCTGAGGACTCCCCAAGCCTTATAAGCACTAGTTAGGCCTTATCACTAGGTGATGTGGTACCAAACACACTTCCTCACACCTAGCACAATGAAAGTGCTGGAGACAGCAATGAAGGCAAACCAAAGAAGCTGCAATTAAGGAAACTTTCCAATAGTCCAAGTTATATGTTGAATGCCAATTCTTAAACGGAACCCTCCTCTTTTATTTTGGCTTAGGATTGGCTATTTACTAATTTGTAACAAAGCGTGATATCGATGGAGATTTTTTTATTTGTAATAAGATGCTAGCTAAATAACTAATGAAAGAAGGATCATTGAGCCTTAACAAGTGACCTTTAAGCATTTATTATCGATACTATATTAGTGAGCTCATATGGAGCATAATTTTTAGTCTTAATGACAATGTGTCCTTGATGTAACTTCTGATGGAATCTATTCTTTGATAATGGGTAAGGTTCATTTGTTACACTTACACTTAGGGTTACACAATCGGCTAAATGGAACAGATTTTTATTCTGTTCAATTTTTCTTTTGCACCACACATTTCTACTTTAGATCATGTTTTGATGATGTAACATATTTATTTCATTCTTCTACAGAATACTTATGATGATGCAAACTGTGGCTTCACGCAAAGCTGTGAATAGAATGAGCTCCTCAGCTGTGGCAGCTTGCATGGCGCCTTTACTTCTTCGCCCCCTTCTGGCTGGAGAATGTGAAATTGAAAATGATTTTGATGTAGGTGGTGATGGTTCTGTTCAACTTTTACAAGCAGCTGCTGCGGCAAATCATGCTCAAGCAATTTGTATAACCTTATTAGAAGAATATAGCAGCATATTTGGGGTAATTATATTTTTATTTTTGCTTGGCTTCCATATATAAATTATGAAACCATGCCACATTCATCCGATAGACTCTTAAGATCATTCTTAAGGTTAGAGGTTTTATGCTGGTATGCTGAATCATACCTGCCTCTGGTACAACTTTTTCTTCTTCTTCTAATTTACAAGGAGTGCATTACTTAATAGGTTGAATTCCTTTTCATGAGAGAAGACATAATTAGCTGCACACGAAATATTTATTTGCAAGTATTTGAATGGATGGTTTTAATTTCAAACTAGCTTCTATCAGTAAGGTGAAATTGTTTATGAACTAGCCATTCCTTATATCAGTTTAGGATGGCAAAGAATGGTTACCATCCTAAACTCTCCTGCCCATCAAATACCTGACCAAGAAGTCCCCTTCAAATGAAAAAACACTTGCAACAGGGTGAGGATCAGTATAGTTTTTTTTTTTTTGTTTTTTTTTTTGTTTTAAGTTTCAGACTTCATAAGTGGAGTGACTCATTGCCTCTTTCTAATTAAATGTTTGCTTCATTTTCGTATTATACTATAAATTTTATTCTTTATGCTTCTATCTCTTCAATAGAGCCCATTGGTGTTAATGTATCATTGTAGCTGTCTCCATCTGGGCTTAGGGTTTATGGTTATTTATCATTGTCTCTTCAGATTCGTAAGTTATTATTGTTCTAGCAGGAAGGTTCTGTGTCCCCTGATATATACACTGACTCAGAAGAAGAGAGTGGATCTGAGAGTGAGGGGGCAACTGATGATGATGATGATTATGAAGATGATGATGATGATGAACAAGATGAATCAATACACGAGTCTGATGCAGATGATGATCTTGTTAGTGAATCATACAGTGGAACTGGAGATTCCGAGGCCGATGATGAGGTTCAAACCTGATTTATTTATTTCACGACAATTTGGTGTGGTTATGATAAATAGGTTTTTAATTAATCCATTTCATTCCACAGGACCAAATTTAATGTAGGAAAATTAGTCAATTATAAATTCCATTTAAAATATCTAAGTCAATTGTTCCAAGGAAGGAAACAGTGTTTATAACCCAAAATTCTGTCAGGGCTTCTCTGGCTATCTTGCACTATTTCATTCAAGCAAATCTATAATTAGACAAGAAGTGGCAGGGTTATCATTAATTATTCATACACATGGTATAAATGCGAAAAAGAAGAAGGTATTGGTACCAAACTTCTTAATTCCTAGAAGGAAAGATGTGTAGTCTCTTCAGCCTAAACAATAAACATAGTAGAGTAATTAACTTGCCTTCTTTCAATGTTCACTTTCTATCTTGAACTGGTCTTAGTTTTCATTTTACCTTTTGTATTGTTGAACAAACTGTTCCCCTACCTTAGCTCTAAAACTGCTCCAATAACTTGAATTATTATTTGAAATGATTATAACAGTTACATATGTGGCTACAATCACTGCCACCTAGATGTGGAGGACTAAGAGGAGAGAGGAAGAGCAAAAATTCTTATTCAATTGTTTTTTGGTAATAAACAGGACCATGATCATGCTAGTTCAAGTTCAAAATCCTCAGTTAAGAGTGAAAAATTGAAAGCCACTCGGAAGTTATCATCAAAGTCACTTGAAGGCTCACCGACTCAACATGAAGATGTCAAAAGCTCTGCACATGTCATGAGTTCAAAGAAGACTGGCTATGTAGATCAGTCCAATAAGCCTGCTGATATAGTTGGAGGAGTTTCCACTGATGAAGCTACATTGCATAATTCAAATTCTCCTAGCCCTGCTTCATGTATCAAAGAATCCAATACCATGTCCAATGGCCCAGCACCTCGGCATCGCACCACATTGGGGCGCACCTCTGTAAGTAAATCTATAAAAAATGTCTTTATCACTTGCCTTAAGTTTGTCACTCGCACCACATTGAGTTAAATTGCCTACCACTAATAAGTCTGTGGTTTTCCTCTTCTTTTTTGATTCTGTCCAGGCAAGGAAGAATCTTTCCATGGAATCCATTGATTTTCCTCTTGAAGATGAGTAAGTAATTGACTTCTATCAATTGTGTGCAAGTCTCTTGCTCTTTCTCTGGATATGATTCTTTAGTTCCTATTTTATCCCATGCATTGCCTATTTATGCATCTATCAGATCTGTAATTAAAGGATCAAGCACTTCAATGTAAATGCTTTATTATTATATGTTTTAATATTTGTATGTTTGAAATTATCTTAGTAAGAGTATAGTATTATATCCCTATTTACCTGGAATTTCAGAAATGGAAAGATCAAAACCCACCCAGCACTCAGTTTCTTTGGCTGCAGTGTCTTTCCATCATTGGCATCCTAACCTTTTCTATCAGAGTGACCCCTTCCATAACTTTTGGAAGTTTATAGCCACCTAACTATGAATTCAGATAAAGATATTTGAGGTTCTAAACGTTGACCATACCTTGCTGTGCATTTTTTTATTTGATGTGGAGCAGATACTTAAGAGTGTGCATCTCTGTTGTTAGTTTCTTCTTGTTTCTCTGTCCACTAATTTATGTTTCTGACCTTAGAGATGAAATTGAAAGGCTTGAAGCTGCCAGGACAGAATTACAAACCCAAATTGACGAGGAGGTATGTTCTTGATTTCCTTTCTGGATTACATTGTTTGAACGTGTTGGAATTTTTTAAAATCAATTGATCAGTTTCGGTTGCCCTTGTAGGTGAAGGCAAATGAAAAGCTGCAATCTCATGTGGACAAACAAAAGAAAGCCTTGGAAGAACGTCATCTGGCTCTTGAGCAAGATGTATGCTCATTATGAGAGAAGTTAACCTCTTCCTCCATGTAAATAAGTGGAGATTTTGTTTTCTAAATTTTCTTTTCACAGGTGGTTAGACTACAGGAACTGTTGCACAAGGAAAAGAATTCTCGGGTAGCTCTTGAGGTAGGACTCTTGTTTATGATTTACCCTATTTTGCTGAAAAGGCTTGTCAAATTCACACAAAGATGGTTTGAGTTTTGATCATGCAACTCATTTACAATATCCAAATCTTATACAGAACAAAGCTGAGCTTGAGGAATTAGCTCTGGTAGAAGCAGATCTTGCCAACTTAGAGTGGAAGGTTGATGAGATTGGGGTGAGGCTTAATGCACAACTTGAGCGGAATCATGGAAGTACTTCAGATTCCTCTAATAAACCGCGACAGATATCAAATCAAGAAAGAAAATTGTATGTTTATCATTATCTAAATGTTATTGCATTTTTCACTCCTTATTTTTACAGTCCCAGACTCCTAATTGCATCAATCAATGTTCATAGACAATTTTTCTGTTCACAATATTTCTTCCCACATCTCTGTAGAAGTCCTTTTGGCACTTGATTGTTTCTATTAGCTTATAATGGTGTTTGTTTCCACGTGTCTGTTTCTTTTTTCTATTGAAACTATGTGGATAATTAAATTTTACTTTCTTCACTGTTATTAACAGGAAACACAAGGCAGATGCTGAAGTTGCTGCTACGTCACAATCTGACAGATCAATAAGTAAGGTAAATCTACAGTATATCAACAAGAATTTATTCCAAAGTATCTGCCACATGCTGAAAAATAAAAGAAGATTTGAATGAGTTTTAAAGCAATGAACATACTAATAGAGAGGATCTTACTCCTGCATAGAGCCTAGGAGGTATCATGAAATTTGAAGTTTGAACAATAAAGCTTTTTCTGGTTACTTATAAAAATCCTATGGAACTTATATTCTTTCTCCCAAACACATTTCTGTTGTTTACTCTTGCTAGACAGCAAATTGCATATTTCCTTAAGCTGTTACCTCTCAAGCTTTTCTCGTTTAAAAGCCACAGGTGGTCTTTCATGCCTTTATAGAGAAAATAAGCCTATTTGATGAAAATGATGATTGTAACTTGCAAATTTATCATTTCTTAAATCGAGGGTACGGTAATGGCACAACAGGTCACTAATATTGGTGGAGCAGAAAATGATATTGAGAGAAAGCCTGAATCAACACCTTTACCAAACAAACACCCACCAACTAGCTCCAAGCGATCTGGTACAAAGGGTGAGGTATGTTTCACAAACTTGGCTATGAATCTAAACCAGCATTTTCTTTAAATTGTGTAATCAGAACTGCTACCAAATACCCCTCATCCATCCAAAAAAAGTCAATAAAATGCCAATTCTATCAAGTTTCAAGCTCCTTTTCTATCAAACTAATTCCATTATATAACATTTTTCATAAGAAGGATTTAATAATTGTTTTATCCATATTATACCTGTCCTCATTCCTTGTTGCATCATTGTCACTTATATAACATTTCTTAGTTGTGGGATGAACAAATCAAATTAGAGATTTAATGCAGGGTAAAATTTGAATTTTCGTGGAAGATAGTTACCTACCTGTTAGCCTTGTAACTAACTAGTTTATCGTGTATTTCTCTAGGATAAACCTTGATATTGCAAATTGATAGGACTAGTCGGCTAGATAGACTTATTTATTCAAATGCTTTCACAACAGGGAGCAAATTCCACTCCTTCTGCACTGACAAAACTGACATCCAGACTGAACTTTTTGAAGGTGGGACGAAGTCAGACTCAAAATGAACTCCAAAGTATGGATAAAGGCCGAGACTCAAGACGCTATTCAATCAATGTGGAAAAAGGGAAAGGATATGAACGTCCCCAATCACTTCCATCCCCCAAACTACCATCCCCCAAACTACCATCTCCTAGACTTCCATCTCCCAAACATCCATCCCCCAATAGATTTGGAGGGTCTGAAGCTCAGCCTTTGCCAAACCCAGAAAAGAGTAAAGGGTCAGAGGCAGTTCAGATTTCAGAGAAAGGACTGAGCAAAGGTAAATCGCATCAAAGTTCAGAGAAACTGAAAAAATCAGATAGCCAGCCAGCCCATCACTCAGATGGATGGAATCAACAACCAAAATACTTGGAGAGAGGAAGGTCAGAGGGTCATCAGACTTATAATGCGGATAAAGGAAGGTCAGAGGGTCAACAGACTTATAATGTTGATAAAGGTCGATGATTGAAAGGGCTCGTTTTCTTCTGTTCTAGAACATGATCCACATGCAGTCAGTGTTTTTGTTGTCCATGTTGGGATTTGCTTATGTCTTTCAACGATGTTCTGTGTGGTTTACGAAATACAGTGAGAAGAATCCTTCTATGACAAGGTTGCCTCAAGAGCCCTTATTCAAACAAGAGAAGCATTCCACTTACCCCCAAAAGCACCATGTGCAAGGCATAGTTCAACCTTTCCCGTGACATAAGCCGAACTGTTTGTAACCTTACTTGCTGATTTTTACTAGCTCAGTAAGCAGCATGTTGATTTGCATTTACATTATCGTATTTGTAACTGCAATAACGTTTGAGTTGTTTGGCATAAGCTGGCAAAGCATTATTTAGGCAGAAAACCTTGGTCCAAATTCTCTTGTTTTAGCATTTTTTTAATACGTAACCCCATTATTATGTTTACTTATAATCAGATTCAAGGAATCTCTTAATCTGGATAGAACGCACAGCTCCATCCATGACTCCTTACCAAAAATAAAAAGGAAAAATAAATACACACAAAAATAGTTACGTTTTTTTTTTTTTTTTTTTTTTTTTTTT
>PYAF01002533.1:1143554-1196780 GCA_007407185.1 Glycine tomentella
AAAAGAAGCAAGCTTGACAGTAAATCAGAAAAGTGTATCTTTATTGGGTACAAGGATGGCGTCAAAGGGTACAAGTTGTGGAATCCTGATACTCGAAGTGTAACTTACAGCAGAGATGTTGTGTTCAGGGAATCTAAGCTGAATGAGGTTTTTCCGAAAGCTCCTGAAAAGCCACAGATTGTGGAGCTAGATGTGGGTGTTGCAAACTCACAAGTTGGAGTGGGAAATTCAAATGAACATAATATACTTGAAGATGAAGATTCTGAAACTGAAACTGAGGATGAAGTTGAAGTACCAGTGCTGAGGAGATCCACAAGGGAAAGAACACTATCTGTGAGGTATACATCTGAAGATTATATTCTTTGTGTTACTGATAATAATTGTGCCTTGAGTATTACAGATGATGATCCAAGTACTGTAAAACAAGCTAGGAGCCTGGAGGATGCCAAACAGTGGGAGGAAGCTATGAAAGAATTGTTTCGCAAGAGTCGGGGTCTCAAGCTTATTTATTGTTGGTATACGTATCTCCTGTGCTCACTGCTTTTAACTACTAAGTACTAACACTGTTGAAATTATTGGACCTTTGTTTCCATTCCCATTGTAATAGATAAAAAAAATTCCATTCATTAGCATTGCGATTTAGTGATTAAGCTAAACTTTTTAAGGAGCTAGCTAGAAAGAAAAGGCTCGTAATCATCAGAATTTGTTGGGACAACTACGCTAGATCTTTTGTCCGTACATGGCACGAGATGCGGTCGGTCACGGGCATTCGAAGACTTTTTTGCTCAAATCTCATGCATTCATGGGCCCCTCATTTCCAGTTGCTGAACCGAACAGAAATCTACTTAAAAATAAGAATACATTAAATAACATCATTGCCTCGAATAAATAACCCTTCTTTTCAAGAAAAAAAAAAAAAAGCAAGTTGCCAAACAGTGAACACTTTGAGTTTGAGCTCTCTTTCGATCCGATACGTACATACACTATAAAATATTCCTTTTTAACTGCCTATTTTCGTGCCTCCGTGTTCAACGAAATAGATACAGAGTTAAACTTGTACAAAACTGGCGGTTTTAATTTTAATAAATATCTAGGATAGGAATCCAAGGGAGGCTAATGCCACGTAAAACTCACAGAAAGTTGAATATTTCGTTTTGCAGAAATTATTCTTCGAGAGAGCCCCACCAGGGCCGACGCACATTTCACGAGGTTTCCCCGCATAGATCAGTAGTATTAATTAATTGTTCATGTATGTGCCGATAGTTAGTGCTAGTAGTAATGTGTTCTTGGTAATTATTTGCTACATTATTTTAATTTCCTGATGAGAGAGATCCTCGAAGAGAAGAGAAGAGTAATCCAATTTCTCCAAAGTTTCTCTTTCATAAGTTGGTGCTTACTTTAGAAATTCGCATTCATATATTTTCATTCATATATAGTGGATTAGAAAGGTTATTTGTAACACAATCTGTACACCCATTTTACAAATAAGATCGAAAAAGGAAAAGAAGAGAGAAAAACACGTAAAATGTAATAAATGATACAGGGAAAAGGATTGTGTTGGGTAAGTAAATTGTTGTGTCACAACTGTAAGTGGATTATTTAAGAAGAAAATGGCAAATTCAAAAGAGAGAGAGAGAGAAGAAAATGGCTGAATTTTATATCAAATATTTTATATGTTGTGATCCCTATTTGTTACACATGCATTGTGCATAGGGATTTGCAAGAAATGTATGACTGTGCTTAACAAAATCAACAGCTTATTTGAAATATATATATATATATATATATTAAAACTTAAAAAATAATATATTTATTTTTTTAAAAATATTTTTTCTTATTATGAAGGTAGATGATCAATCATTTCAAAAAATTAATTTGAAAATCTCATAAAATGATATTACTTATTTGAAAATATAATACTTATTTGAAAATATAAGTAAGATGTTGAGACATTTTTTGTTTAAAAATTATTTTTTTAACTTTCCTAAATTGATTTAAAATATTTTGAAAAATTAAATTTTCTATTAAAATAAGCTTTTTAATAGGCTCGTAGGCCTAACAGGCTTTTAAATAGGTCAGGTCAAGCTTAAAAAAAAAGTCTATGACAGGTAAATAGGTTAGACCAAGCTTTATATTTTTAAATCACGCCAAGGTCGACCTAACCAAGCCAGGCCTGGCCTAGCCTGTTTCCACCCCTACCTGACATCAATCAAAAAATAATCTCGACAGACATCGACAAAAAAAATTTAGCTGATGTCGATCAAAAAATAGTATCGATTGATGTCAGCCAAAAATACTTTGGACGAGATTGGCCAAAAAATAGTCCCAACCAACGTTGGCTGAAAAAACCCTTACCAACATTAATCGAAAAATAGTCTAAACTGATGATAGTTTAAAAACATAATTAGTTGACGTCGACCAAAATTACTCTAGACGACATCGACCAAAAAATGGCTCCTAGCGAAGTTGGGCAAAAAAATCTAGCCGTCATTGTCCAAAAATTATATTGGATTTAAAAATCAAAATAAATATCCAATCTATATCTAATTAATTGGATTGGATTTAAAATATAAAAAAAATAGATTTGAATATGAAACCAATCCATTTAAATGGATGTAATTAATTCATTTATTTTATGGATTTGAATTTTTTTACAAAGTCCTAATTTTAGTGGTTATTGTTGGACTATTGGGTCATTATTTTCTTAATTAAATATTAAGAAATGATCAACTCCAAAAACTCTAATGCTATCTTAAGAATTTGAGTTTCAACTTAACTCAAATACAAAAACCAACTTATAAGAGAGATCGTCTCTCATTTATACACATTATTTTGATTATATTGCTCACTAGTTAGTCTATATAAGATTTCTAATGCCTAGTGATGAGTACATGACAATGGATGCATTGTGAAAAACAACTTAAGTAGCCGAAAACATACATCAATATTTTTTAACAAAATGATGCACAAGCGGTCTTAACCAGCTAGCTCTTGCTAATAGATGGAAGTCATTTGTTGTGGTGTAGGTTTTTTTGTTTTTTGTTTTTTTATTCAGTTTCTTATAGGAACATAAAAGAGGGTCCAGGAAAAGAAAGCTTCTTGCCAATGAGAGAGATAATGGACTATTTTGTTTTCTTTCTTTCTTTTTTCATAAAGATGTAGTCTTTTTTATGCAGTATAACGTTCATGGATAAGTAGTGGATTCTCACTTTTCAGCATACCTTAAGGGAGGGGAATTTTGTGGCAGATAAATTAAAGCAAAAAGTTGATCTTCAGCAACCTCTGTTGATTATTCTTAATGTTTGGCCTCCGGATCTGCATAGCCTTTGTTTTGCAGATTCAATAGGAATTTCATGTGTCAGACTGCATTAGTTGCGTGGCTTTGTTTGTTTTTGCTTCCTTTTTTTTCTTTACTTCTGATGTCCTCCCTCTATTCCAAATATAAGTTGTTTAAAATTGTTAAGCAGATATTAAGAAAATTAATTAATTTATTGAATATTATAAAAAATATAAGCAATTTTTTAATATATTATTTTATCTCTAATTAAATAATACTCTTACTCATTTATTCCAACTACTAAGAATTCTCATTAATAATAATAAATTTTTATACAAATTTTATGGATTAAGAACTTTCTACCACACCTAAGTCCATTGTCTTTTGCTACTTGTAAATAATTAATTAATTTTTGAAATTAATCAATGATATAAATACATGAGTAAATATTAATGACTTACGAAAAAAACACAAGAATTAAAAAAATTGTTGTATTAATGAATGAAATATTGATTGAGAGTAATTTTGAAAAAAATATTTAATTTAGTATTGATTTTGTAAAACGACTTATATTTTGAAATATTTTTTTTTCTTCTTTCTAAACCGACTTATATTTTAAAATGAAGAGACTGTATATATAAAAAAAAAAGATGCAGTCTTTTTTGTTTATGAATTTCCGGTTTTGTGATGGATTACTCAATTGGTGAATTTCTGGTATGTGAGTAATTTAGTTTTTTCATGGATTTTCTGTTTGTTTTTTTTTTTTTTTTATGTGTGTGTGTTTATGTTTATGAGTTATGATCTTTTGATAAGTTTGATGTATCTTGTCAACTTATGATTTTGAAAAGTTTTCACGATTTTTTATATACTTTAATTTGTATGTGTGTTTTTCACCTAATACAGCGATGCCTTTCTTTTCAAGTATAGTCCAAGAAGAATTCGTTTGGGCCGTCTACAACAACAGAACCTCTCGCTTCAAATGGGTGTTTGCTATTTCAACAGAATATTTCCTAAGTTTGCCTACAATTTGTCCAATTTTTTAAGACAAAATTACCCTAAAGAAAAATTGTTTCCATGTGTTATAGGGTGTGACTTCACAATACACAATTGAAGCCCATTTCCGTTGTGTATTTTTCGCAAAACATAAAGGATTGTGTATTTGTGGCATTAAGATGGGTAAAATAGACCCACATTTTTTGAGCCTGCTTAAAAATATATATTTTTTAAAAGGTACAGTAAAACAAATAGAGGACTAATAAAATAAAAGAGTAAATTACACTCACATCCCTTTGTTTTCTCAAATTTCACCTGATACCCCTTCATTTTTGCATCCATAAAATCAGTGACGAATCTAAAATACTGGGTCAGTGGGAACAATTTATTTAAAGAAATAAAAATTGATAATAGTAGGTACAAATATATAAAATTAAAGAGTATAAAATATGAAAATATAAAAATATGAAAGTAGTGGGTTCAAATATATAAAATTAAGGGAGATAAAATATAAAAATATTAGATAATTATATTTAATTTTTTAAAGTGAGGGAGTGCATTTGCCCACCTCACTTCCAAATAGGTCTGCCACTGCATAAAATATCCCTTAATTGTTTAGCTCACATTACACTCAGACCGCCTCCATTCTAAACACCGTTTAATAATTTGACATAAATTAGGCACATGTTGGTCACATGACTTTTAATAAAATTTTATGTCTAAAATGTCTTCATTTTCTTCCTCTCAACCTGAAAATATTTTAAGACTCTAACTTCTTTTTGTTTTTTCTGTAATTGGACGTAAACCCAACTTTTTGCTGGACGTAAACTCACATTGTTAGTACGCAGTGTTAACACATTTCCTTCTTCTTCCTCAATTTTTTAGTTCAATTTTTTTTGGGGTTGAATATGGTCTTCTGCTTCAAATTTTTGTGTTTTGTTCCTACATTTGTGTTTTTAACTCCTTTCTTTGAATTTTTTTATGGCAAGGTGTTTGATATAATGTTCAATCAAGAGCTGCAAGACACAACATAATGTTGAATTGAAAAGATTGAGTAATTTAGTTTGATTTCTTTATCACTCGTCCAATTTCATCTGGAAAATTATACATCTCATTTGCCTTGATGATGTAATAGAAACATGACTATTTAAACCAGCAAGCAGTAATAAATTGCTTTGACATATTGATTTTAATTTCAAAATAAATTTTGTTGGATAGTCACCCATGAGATGCTTTTTTTAATGGAGATTGATAATAACTCAAACAGTAGATTGTAGGTGAAATGTTATTTTCATTCGGGAACAGAGCCAAAATTATATTTCAATAGGAATTTGGTTATTGGTCCATTATCTTTGCTTGTGTTTTTGAAAATTCTTTGCAACTAATTATTATAGTACTAATAAATTGTCAATAATATTTACGATGCAGAACTAAATATAAAACAAGACCAACATTATCCCAAAAACTGCACAAAACATTGGTTGGAATTTAAACTGGGTGTATTGAGGACACAAAGGGTTTGATAGTTCGAATAGATTAATTCATAATTAGTTTAATCTTTTTTAAATATTTTTGTCTTAATTGCTTGAGTCATGTTGATTTTCTGAGAAAATATAACTAATTACAATACTTTAGGAAATTTTGTCTGCTGACATTTTGAAGTGTCTAAAGTCTCAAATATAGACCTTGTATATTGTCCAATAATAAATGTAACAACAATAATAAAGTTAACAATTTCATATTAAGTTCATAAAAGGTTGTTCCAAAAAGTAACAATATAGACCTTTTTACATAATCTTGTCATATAAAACAAAACAAAAAAAGCTTATGCCACAACTATATATCAACTTGTTTCTCAATGTGTATATCAATTTCACATTACAAAAAAGTATGACCTTCACAAGTATGTCTATATCCAAAAGTGATCCAATAATTCCCAAAAAAGAAATTTAGTCACTCATGCATCCTGCATCCTTGTCTTCCTTTTAACTATAAGTTTTTACCTTTTTTTAGGTCTTGCTCTGTATCATCTGTAGTGTTCACTCCTCCGCTTGAAAATTCAACGAGCACCTTGAATGTATTTGTGTTTCTTGAAATTGAAAAGAAAAAAAGCAGTTATGAAAAGGTGAAGATGTTTGCCAAAATTTAACTAAAAAAATATTTAGTTTTACATAAAAATATATACCTAGATGATTACTTCAGATTGTTGTGAACATATGACATTAGCTTGGACAAATTCAAAGTTTCTAGCACTTTTGTTATGTTAAAGCAAAAAAATATTTTCAATGAATACCTTAGTGCATTGATCATTCTAAGCTTATCAGGATCAATATTGCATATCTCACTTGGTTTGTCTTGTTGGTCCGTAAAGTAGACCAAAATATTCATGTTATCTAATTTAGTATCAGGATCAACATTGCATATCTCACTTGATTTGCCTTGTTGGTCCATAAAGTGGACCAAAATATCCACGTTGCTAGGATCCATGTATTATATTTCATCCATTGTGTTCCTGTAGAACCAAATATCAACACTATTTTAATAAAAAATAATAAGCAAATGATTTTCAGTTCATCCATTGTAGTTCCTGTTGTCCCAAACATCAACACTACTTTAATCAACAATGATAAACAAATTATTTCTGGTCTATCCATTGTGTTCCTTGTAGTCCCAAATATCAACACTATTTTAATCAACAATAACAAACAAATAATTTTAAAAATCATAAATGATCACAAATTGGTCTCTCATTGAAATCCCATTTAGAAATAAGCAATAATAAACAATAAAAATTAAATAGTTAATATTAAAAAGTAACATATATACAAGGTTCAATGGTCATTTACAAACATAACCCTAACCTGAACAAAAATGTGGAACACGAAGAGAAACAGAGCGCTCGTGAACGTCAAAGAGGAAGGCGAACAGAGGTACTTGCTCGTGAACGCTCTTAAACGTTGTGAACTGGAAGAGGAACAGTGAAAAACTCGCGAACTGAAAGATGAACACAGTAAAGAACTCACGAATGATGAAGAAGAATGAATCAGTGAAAAACTTGAGAACAGGGAAGAAGAATGAAAAGTAAACGTCATGAGAGGAAGGAGAACTTGCGCCCTGGATAATGAAGAAGAACTTAATACATGCGAATGATGAAGAGAAATGAAACTTGAACTTTAAATTTTGAAACTAATTGGGAGAGAACAATTTGAGTTTTATAATTAAAATATAAGGACAATTTCGTGTGTAAAAAGAAAAAAATATAAGGTAAAATTTGAGTAAAATACATGAACTGAAAATATAATTTACTCTATAATCAATGGTAGATATTAATGTTTCAATTAAACTTTAATTAGTCTAATACTTAAAACAAATAGTATAGAAAAAGAAATATTTTATAAACTACATAAGGTTTTACAATACAATTTAAGTCTTTGTAAGGGAAACAAACAAAAAGACTCTCTATAATACCCAATAACTAACTAACTGATAACAATTTCAACATGAATCTCAGGATTCTTGACGCTCTTCTTGATGCACACCCAGATCCAAGGTATCACCTCCAATACCACAGCAATTGTAGCCAAGGATATGATTGAGCCCACATAGGTCTTTTTCCAGATATTCTGAGCGTTAAGTATCTCAAAACCTTTCAAGACGTTCCATATGGCCAAGGCAATAATTGAATAACCAAATAAATAATGGAAAATGTTCCAAAAGATTCTGTACTTGTGATCCTTCTTAGGCCTAAAAAAGACAGCAACACAGACTTGTGTAATTGCGAGACACAGCAGAGTGATTCCAACACATCTGTGAGGAGCGTTATGAACACCATAATGATTTCCAATATACAAACCAGTACCAAAGCCAGCAATGCCAATCAAGAATGCCAGTGATTGACATGCTCGATGCAAGTGAAACCAAGTGGGTCCTAAACCATTAAATACCTTCAAGTAGCGAGCCAATATTACCCCAATCGGCATTAGAATTCCCCAACTTATGGTATTCAAAATTCCATGAACCTGAAAAAATTACAAGGTGTCGAGTCATGCATTCTAAAATAAAACACTCAAAATATAATAATAATAACTCCTAAAAAATAATGAGATATTATAAAGTTCATAATTCTTACGTTTCTCAACGTGATTACATTCCCACCGGATTGGGAAACCTTCCCAGATAATAAATCTAAGGTTCCAAAAGACTGAAGATTAGCGCGTGAGAAAAAGTGTGGTCTGAGATTGCCATCATCGGAAACCAAGCCTTCTTGCCAAGCATGATTCACCAAAGTCGTATTCCCGGGAAGTTGAAAACTTGCAAAGATGATGACGTGCCGGTTTGTGTAGGATGCAGAAACACCATAAACCGGAAAACTGAGATTACCCTCTTGCAACATTGTCGCATAACTTGTTATTGGTGACGTATAGGCTTTGATACTCCCATCAGATTTATGAACGGCAACGAATGCTTGTGAACCAAGCATGCCCTTTGAGGTAGGGTTAATGGCCCATGCAACCCAACTAGAACCATTTACGTTGGCCTTGTTGAATGCAACATCCACTGCACCTGAAGATGGGTGGTAGTTCCAGTACAGTGAGGATTCAAGCACCGGCAAGTCTTTGCATGCCGCGTAGTTAATGTTGTTGGGAAATTTGAATGAGTCGCATGATTGTAGAGTGACTGGAAGAACTATCGCTGTGAAAAATGTTAGCAGTAACAGGAGCAACAATAGGAATGGATTTCTAATGGAAGAAGCCGCCATAATCAATCAAAGGAGAAGGAAAATGAGAGAATCAATAATGCTAATGGTGTTGAAAATTTATGCCGATCGAGTGCCGACACTAAATGGTACTTTTATAGGGTGAATTTTATCTCATCTAAATCTTTTTTTGATAAATATCTCTTATCTAAATCTAACAGTTGGATGAATTTTAACTTCTTTTTTTTTTTTCTGAATGAGATTTTATCATATATAAATCTAAATCTAACTGTTAAAATAAATTTGATTAGGAAATCCCGAAATATAGGATTTTATCTATACATTTCAAATTTCAAATAACTTATCAAAATTTTAATTAAGTAGGATTAAAAAATTAATATTTTGGTAAACTTGTCTTATGTATTAGTTATATAATATATCTTTAATGTAAATTACATTGATATTCAATCGAAGATTTGTAAGATTGCACGAAATTCTCTATTTGTACTATCTTTTCATTAACCTCCTTAATTATTTGAAAAACAAAAAATAAATATTTTTTATGCATGACATTGACCCTCTTAATTATTTGAAAAATATTTTACCTTCTTTTCCTACAAGGGAGATTGCTTCAAAGTTAAAAAAAATAAAAAATAAGAAGAATAAATTGTGCAATCTCATAAACATCATATAGGTTAAAGAAGAATGGAACGATGAAGAACTTAACAACATTGAAGAGGAATAAAACGTTCGTGTATTCAATAAAAAAATATGGTCATTCTATTTGAAATTAGATACATTTTAAAATAACCAACACCAGACCAAAATTCATATAGAATAACTCTCAAACTTTTGATTAATTAGACTATAAAATAATAATAATAAAAGGATTTTTAAAATGGTTTTTAATTTGATTTTTAGTTACTTTTTAATTTGATTTTTTTAGGTAATTGTTTTTAAAAGGGTTTAAAAAATGGGTTAAATATCAATTTTTTAAAATATTGATTTTTTATTTTAGTAAATTTTAGCAAAAGGGAACTGACCCGTTTAGCGCGTGAACTAAAAGATGCAGTTGCAGGTTCGATAAAATCAAAGTCATTTAAATTGTGGGCTTTGTAGGGCGAGTTTATGCACGATTAAGTTTTGCGGTACGGACTTAGCTCTAATTGCTACGAATAAAAAAAAAAACGTGAAATTTTATAAATTAAAAAGTAAAAAGCCTAAGAAACTTATACCTCAATGATACAATCAGTACTGGATCCAAAACATTAATCAAGATAGATAGATAGTCGATAAATTCAAATACATATATTTTAATAACAAAAATATATTACAATAAAAATAATTATAATATTATTCTTTTAAGCCTTATTTTTTAAAATTTTATCATAATTGTTTTATTATCAATACTTTCAAATACATCTTTTTTAATATAAGACACTAAATAATCATTCAACTATTCATTTTTCAATAAATTCAAATTTTTTTCATGACATGAAAAAAATAATAAAAAGAATGCTAAAAGAAAAAGAAAACACAACAAAAATACATTTGGAATCATTCCCATTCAATTTCTGAATTCTAACCGTATGCATAAACCAGAATAGAATAAGAATGGGATTCAGGGATTGTACAAGACCAGAGATAAGAATGCAGGGTTTGAATGTTTGATTATACTTGTTAGCAAGGTCTCTTAACACTTTCCAACTTGTACAGCTAGTTGGCCTATAAAGTAAACGATCTTTCTGAAAACTCATTATGCACAAGGACCCCATTTCCATCCCCTAGTAAAAATACTACATTTCCCATGAGTTAGATCATATCGGCCAAGGTCCCCAGACACTGGAGATATTTCTCATGCCTAGCCAAATTCAGCAAGTAGAAATGCCCCACCACATTGATTTGGGAACAAAAATTGTAAATAAGAAAGAAACATTTATTTTGTTTTGCTTGAAAAATCTTTTGCATTTGCAAAACCTTTTGAACTAGACACTAGTGAGGCTAATTAGCAGGTTGGTGTAATAACGCATATCATTTGATCGTTTCCTGCCGCTATGTTCTACATCTAATTGTTAGATCACTGAGCATTCGACAATTCTTAAATTCAAGCAATGACACAACAGAATAGTCACGTGATATAAAAAGAAATCGGACTTTCAAAGTATATGGTTAAATTTATATGTTCTGATTTGGACAATTTTAAATCTTAAAAGCAAAAAGAAGAAAAAAAAGTAATAACCACAAAAGCCCAGATCGACTGATTTGGTGTCATAACCCAAAAGTCAATTACTATAAAAAGAGTAATCAAATTCAAAGCTACCCAATAATAAAAGTTCATGACATAGAGAAAATAATAGGAATGATAAAAAAAGGGAAAATCTTGCAGATGAGGCAAATGACTTTGGCCCGTGTCGTGCGTGCTTGATGACAGAGTCTCGGATTGAAATAGAGTCACTGGCCCATGACTGTGAGTAGAGCTGCAAAGACAGCAGACTGAGATGGAGTCTCGGACTGTGTCGGAGTTTCGCTAGTCGTCACTGACCTAGCCACTGCATCGGAGTCTCGGGCTCGGAGAAGGGGGAAATCAGAGAAGAGAAAGACTGAGATGGTGAGATCAAAGATGAAGAATAAGAGTTCCGAAGAGGAGAGAAGTAATGCACTGGCTAGGTCATATGTTAATTTTTTTAAAAAAAGGATATTTTGATAACTTTATCTAAAAATTTAAGAATGAACACTTGTCCTCCTTTTTTCAATGTGGGTCTGTCTATAGACACACTATTATTATTATTATTTTTTTTTTTTAATCACATTGACACAATCTAACATCACTCTTATTAAATAGCGCCCACTTTTTTCACTCATAAATAGCGCCTACTTCCGGTAACTTGTTACTTATTTATAGCCTTATTGGGTGATTAATTACTTTTTCCTGTTTGGTTCTCGTTTGTTTGGGAACCTATCAGTTGGAAAGCATGAGTGATGACGCTATAATGATATACGTTTGGTATTCTAAAGTACTGCTATTAGATGCAACATATTTCAATATGTTTGCATTTAAGATATGGTGTAATCATATTTTAAATGCAACATCTTTTAAAATATAATTTCTAAAATATTTTTTAAAAAAATATTAAATTATATTTTAACATATGATTTAAATTTTTAATAATAAAAAATTGAAATCATATGTGTATATATAATTTTAGGGTAATAATTTTTTCAAAAGTAAAATTATACCTTAAAATATGATTTATTTATTTATTTCGTAATTTTTTAAAACTATATCCATTATGATAATTAAAAAAAACTACACCATTATGTACAAGAGCCTCAACTATTCAAGGTTAGGCAACTCCTTGATTTTTCTGCAATCGTAGGCCTAAATGTCATTTTCAAAATTGCTAGATAGGACAATTCAAAGAGCATAATGTGATGAAAACATTAGACATTTAAATACTTGCAAATCTTCAGTTTCAATAAATAAATAATATACCATCCGTACCCACTAAAATTAAATTTAAAACAGCTAAAAATATACAATTTGTTGATATATATATATATATATTAATTTAATAGAAAAGAGCTCATTATAAAACAATATTTGCAATAAAAATTAAAATTCACCCAAAGAATATATTTTTAATCCAATATAGATATAGATTCCACTATTCATGCATCTTCTTACCATCATTGATAAAGTGAATTTTAATATGAAGTCTAAAACTCTCTCCCTCACTGGTGAAGGAGGAAAATTACCTGTAATAAGAGGTTGTTTACTGGATGAAAAAAATGTTTTTATTTTAAAAAATTAAAATGAAAAGATAAATTAAGAAAATAAAAAAACATTTTCCAGTTATGCTTTTCCTTTTGTTGCGTCTTCGTCATCTCCGACCACTCTTCCTCGGTTAAGCCCGTCCGCCTCATTGCACCATCGTTGCTACCAACAAGTGCACCTTCGTTGCATAGCAAGACCATCACAAGATGGTCCTCTATGAAATATGAGATCTGGGAAACACTTTGTGACTCTCCCTCTACCAACTAAGTCCTCCTCCACCTACCACAACTTCTTCACCGACAACTTGGTCTCCGATGACGATAACAATTGCTTCTTTTCCATCTCCTTGCTAACATCAACTCCCACCACCGCCACCATGTCAACAACTTCTTTGTGCCGCTGCTACTCTTCTATTTCTTTCATTTCTCCTCTTTTTGTTCATCACATTTTTGTTTGGTTTTTTATGTTCGAGATTTGTTTTTATTTTGATATTGTGTAATTTGTTCAAAATCTAAAATTTGTTCAAAATTTGAGATTAGGAATGGATTTGATTTTAGAATTTGGTTTTAAATTTTGGATGATGGTGAGAAAAAGAAGAAAAAAATTTAACAGAAGAATGAAAAACAAATATATTAAAAAACTAGTTCTCTTTTTTAAATTTCGGCCATTAAACATTTTATTAATATATCCTATAATTATTTTTATTGCTTTATGGGTGTCCCTCAAAACAAACAATTTCTTATTAGAATTAGCCCCTTTGATGCAGAGGATGACAGAGGTGTACTAGTTTTATGGTAAAATAAATTCTACCATGGACCATTAGAATAGGTGGTTCACCCGTGAACCAGGTTTTCAATAGCCAAATAGTGTTTTTAAATAGTTACATACCAATCTTACCCTCATTCATCACCGTTAGATAATATAATTAAATAACTGGATGGTTCAGATTATATAATAGTAACTGAGTTAAGAAAAAAATATTAAAATGAAGTAGTTGAGTTAAAAAATATATGAAAATAAAACTATTTGAGTAGACCATTTTAACCCTACCTTAAACTGTTCTTTCTAAAAAAACCATAATTAAACTGGATCGTCACCGCCGTCACGGAGATAGAAAGGGGGAGGAGGACGGCAAAATACACCGCTGCTGTCACGGCTAAGCCAATCTAGATCACACGAACCAAGTCCACGATGCTCTCTCTATTTCTCGTCACGGCGCTCTCTATCTGTTTCGCTTGTTCCAGCTTACCGCCACCAACAATGGAGTCCATGGTCGCATCCTTGTATCTTCAAAGTCGCGCCATATTTGCTTCCAGATATGTGGCCTTTGTTCTTTCTGTTTCCAGATCTATGGTACTACAAAGATCAAGAGAAAAAAATTGAAACATCTCCGATCTACGACCTCCATTTTATTTGCTTCCAAATCTATGGTGCAACAAAGAAAAAACTTGAAACGTCGCCACCGTCAACGGCACACAGTGATCGGCGATAGAAAAACTTATCTTTTTCTTTTTTGATTTTTCCCTTTTCTCCTTTTTTTTTTTGCACGGGTTATTTGTTTTATTTTAAATTTTTTCGGTTGTAAGTTGGTATTCTCCTGGTTTGGCAAAGGCTTGTGGTTGGTGGTAGTAGTCCCCGATGGTAATAGTAATGGTGGATGCAACAAAAGCTTGGAGGTTGATGAGGGATCTATTGGGTGTTTTGTTACATGAAGGTTTCTGTTCTATGAGCTTATTATTATGATTAAGAAAATTGAATTAATAGTTTGATGTCAAAAAAATTAAAATATTGTAATTTTTAAATAAAATTACGAAAATACTATAGTTTGAAAGGTAATTACAAATATATAGCAAGCAGTGATGCCCCAGGGAGGTGCGACCCAGGCCCAATGGCGTCCCAGCCAGGCGCGACTAAGGTGGTGGCGACACATGTCATTTTGGGACACGTGTCATTTTGAGGTGGAATGCATAAAATTTTTGAAATGTCATAACTTTTGACTGGAATGTTCGATTGAGCCGAAATCGGTGGCCACGCGCTCGAAATTGAGAAGAGATGTCGCTGGCAAGTGCCCTGGTTCCCAAAAAAGACCTCTAAGTGCCTCAAAATTATGATTTAATCTTCGAACATCCAAAAAAAAAATTGTTTTCTAATTTTTTATTCATTCAATTAGTGAATTGCATGTTATTTTTTATTTTTCTAATTACCTCTCTTAATTTCGAACATTTTGACATAAAATACGCAATTTTGAGGCACTTAGAGGCCTCTTTTGGGAAAATATTTTGGCCAAGTCCCCTTTGGAAACTTGCCAGCGGCATCTCCTCTCAATTTCGAGCGCGTGACCACTGATTTCGCCTTAATCGGACATTTCAGTCAAAAGTTATGACCTTCCAAAGTTTTTACTCATTCAGCCTCAAAATGACACGTGTTGCCACCACCTTAGTCGCACCTGACTGGGGCGCCAGTGGGCCTGGGTAGCGTCTCCCTGGGGTGCCACTAGTTGTGCCTAGTTGAGACGCCATTGCTTGCTATACATGTGTAATTACCTTTCAAACTGCAATATTTTTGTAATTTTTTTTTAAATTGTAATATTTTTTTTTTTTTGCCTAATTTGATGTAGTTGGTAGACATTAGTAGATTTTAATAGATTTAAAAATAATAAAAGAAAGACTCGTTAATTGGCACATAAAATCTTAAAAAATAAATAATAGATTTAAAAAAAGAGTTATAAGAAATGTATTTTTAGCATTTTTTATTAATAAAATGTCACGCATTTTATACCAAAAGCAACTGCAACTTTTTTTTTAGAAGAAATAAAAATATTTTTTATTTTATCAATGATCGTAGACTAAACATGAAGAAAAATACAATGATAATCACGAGAACCAACATATAATATAATCTTTACGTCATTACTAATTTATGAGTCATCACTTGTTTTTTTAACTAAATTCATCTCAAAATTTGTTACAATAAAAAACATGTGTTCATAACCTGTAGAATATAATTAAAATCTGAAATCTTATCCTATCGGACCTCAAATAGTCTTTGATAATCTTACAATCTATTTCCAAAATCACACGGCTAAGGTGAAAATATTGAATCCATTCGATGAAAAACAACAGCAACTATTTAATAGAAGTTTAGCTAATCTTAAATTAAAAATTTTATTGATATTATTATTATTATAATCATCGTATGTTACAAGACATCATTTTTGTTCATTTATTAATTTACTTCACCATAAGATTTAAGCTGATAAATTAAATACAAAATTATTCTAATTTAATTAATAATTTTGAATTTCAATTATGAATATATTATATTAAATATTTGAATCTAAATTGAATTTCAATTTTGAATTTCATTTTATTATTCATGCTTATTATGTCATGTTGGATCAAAATCACTTATGTAAGATATATGTACTCCCTTATCAAAACATCATAAAAGGCTTAGCCATTATTTTATAAGGAAAATGTTAACTAATACTCAGTTCCTTTATAATTGTCAAATTGTTGGAAAATTTTTATTTCTATTTATATATTGTTTATAAAATTCAACATCATATTAATTACTTTTTTTTTATCAATTATATCCTTATTTTAATCTTTAATAAATTTAAACATCTATTCAATGCATAATAGAAAGAGAAAATGGATAAATATATCAATTGTGATTGGATTGCATTCAACTGTTTTGGGCCAAGGCTCATGTTGAGGTAGAGATCAGAATACGATTCAATCTCGAGGATACATATATGAAAAGTAAAAGCAATTTAAGGGAGATTAGTCATTATTTCTTGGTCGAGAATATCAGATTACGAGGAATTTTTTTTTTTTTTTATCTATTGTTGCTTTCAGGAGGTTTACGAGGAATATTTTTATTAAATAGTAAAATTTCTTATTAATAAAGTCAAGTATCCTTTGCTTATAATGAAAAGCCATGTCATGTGTGGGCAGTACCACACCGACCCACACCTAAGCTGATAATTACTTGCAAAATGGTTAATTCCGTAGAATCTCTTCCACCAAAAGGAAGAAATAGAATGAAGCCAATTTTACGAGCATCATCTGGCCCCACCTCCACCGTCTGATCTCCGAATCCCAAACCACCAGAATCCAACGCCCCAACGGAGACCCCACTTTCACGTGCATCCAAGTCACCCTTTTCCACCTTCCCGCCACGAACCCAATCCCAAACCCAAATCGAACCGGTTTCCAGATTCGGGATCGGAAAGAACAAACGAAGAATTCACGCTTTCCAATAACCAAATTCTTTTTTCTCACGATTTTCAACAAAAATTAATCATCATTATTTTCAATGTTAAATAGTCTTTATCAATATTATTATTATCAGAAAGAAAAAAAATTCCTTTCCCCCCGCAAACACTCCATCACTCCTTTCTTAATTGTTACCATCAATTCTATTTAATTTAATTAAATGCCACCCTCTTTATTTACATTTACCGCGTTTTCTTTTCTCTCTCTCCCCCCACACAGACACACTTTTCTTTCTCGATCCCAACCTAACAAAACAACCACGAGAGTTGAGTTTCCGCTCGTTCGTTTTCAAATTTCCAGTGCCATCTTCAGTTTGTTTGCGACTGTGATCAACAGTTCCATTTCTAACTTCACGGATTCGAGTTTCCTCGTTAATCTCACCCTCACGGGTTGCCGCATCTTCTTCACCTTCCAATCGCGGAGGGTTGTTGGGTTGAGGGTTTTTCTCTGGTTGTTACGCTGCTGTTGGACCAATCTATGTGTGGTGGCGATAGTAGAAGCTTAGGGCTTGTGGCTGGCGCTGGATGTGTGTCGGGTGCAGGATAAATGCGTGTCACCAGGGATCTAGGGTTTTCGAGCCTGGTCCTTGTGGTGGTTTGTGTTGTGGTGCCGGTGATCGGGTTCGTTATTCGGCATAAATGGCAGGTTTCGGAGGCCAGGAAGGAGGAGATCAAGAGGCTTTTGATTTTGGCCGCGGAGGAAACTGCCAGGGCTGAGAAAGAGGCGTCCTATGAGTACGGCACGGCGGTTTCTGCCGCTCCGACCAATCTATGCGCTGTGTGCTATTTTCCCGCCACCGCGCGCTGCGCTCAGTGCAAATCCGTTCGCTACTGGTGCGTTTTCAAATTGTGCTTAAAAATTCGAGTTTTTTTTTGTCTATCTTTTTAATTTGGCATGGGTTGTGGTTGTTTGTGGGGGTCGTTTTTTCAGACTCTTATCATTACAATTTGCTGTCCAGAACTTCTAGTAATTTTTTTTTTTTACTTAGGGTTGAAAATGGGAATATTGATTTTGATTTCCTTTTCTGGAGTGTATCTCTTCTGGTTTCTTAAAACTCCACACTAGTATGCTAGTTTTGTATTTACTTATTAATTATTAATATTATATGCCACAAAGATAAACATGCGAAAATTTAGGCTCGTTTTAGTTTAAGTGTACTAGAGGATCTCTTCGACAAGTGCCTGTTCCTCTCTACAAATGAGTGGTTATTGTTAATGGAAATAAAAATCATGCATCAACTTTTGCTAGGTGCTTTAGATTGTCGTTTATTTAATAGTTAATAATTTATCTTCTGTGGTTTGGAGAATAAAACAATAAGTTTCGTTTTTGCTTTCGTGACCCCATTTACATTCTCTGTTTAATAATTTAGCTGACTGTGATATTCTGTATTAGTGGTTCCAATTCATTGCTTTTCGTCTGTATATTTCCATGTGTTCTTTTTTGTAAAGATAATGTCTATAGTATGCACGTTTGGTTTGATGTGTTTCAGTTCTTTTGAGTGCCAAACTGTTCATTGGCGTCAAGGTCACAAGTTAGAATGCCATCCTCCCAGCACAACTCACCAGAGTGATGGTGTAACGAATGATCTTGGCAGCAAGGTAGTAGAGCAAGGCTACTCTGGAATCCATGTTGGGAAGTCTGAAAGTGAAGGCAAAGAATGTAAAATAGCCTCTGAAAAGCCCCCAATTACTGATATCTGCTTTTCTGCAAAAGTTTCATCTGGAAAGGATGGACATATTAGAGTCGAGTCTCTTGCAGAGGGAAATATAACAGATTCTAATTCTGAATTGTCCAGTAACTCATTTTCTGGATTCTCAGCTTCCACGGGTTGTAGTGATTCATCTGATGATTCCTCTGTATGTGAGAGCATCATCTCAAATGAGCATGACGGATCAGAGGGATATAGTTTTGTTGATCCCACCCTTGACATTCCTGATACCACTAGTGATGATAGCATGGGTGTAACCATGTCTTCTTCACCAAAGTTTGCTACTTTGGTTGATTCAGTAGATGGTTTTTCTACAATGCATAAATTAAATCATACTGGACCTGGTTTTAGTAAAGAAGAGAGTAAGCTTGCATCAAATGGTAATTCAGGTTCAAGTATGTGGAAGGGGAAAACAATTGAGCCTTCTACAGTGTTTTTGGGATTCTGGGATAAAGCTCTTGATTCAAGAGGGATTAAAGATGATACTAAGAGTGACACTTACCCATCCTGTTCTGATGAATCCACAGGCAAAAAGACTGTTTCTGAATCTTCATTTCACTTGCCATTCAGTACCATGCCTCCTTTGCATGTACGAGATACCAAGACAAATGATTCTGTATCTGATGATGCTTTTGGGAACAATATGGAAAGTTCAGGATCAGCATCGTCTGAGAATGACAACATGAATTCTTCAAAAGGGAGGAATTTCTCATTCGTCAACAGCAAAGTTTCCAATGTTAGGAGTTATGTTACTCCAAGTGGTTCTGAATCTGATCAATTGGAATCTAAAGACAGCTCTGGGCCTCCTTTATCATCTTTCTCCCCTCAACCCTCCAGTGTTGGCAAAGATTCAGTTTGTGTGGATGCTTTGAGCTTCCATAAATCTCAATCAACTGGCTCTAAGGTATCCAATCATGTGGCCAACGGTAGCATCACCTTGAAGTCCACTGAAATTGGATGCCTGACGCGTGAACTTGCTGATTCTAATTTAGCTTCTGGAATTGAAGAACATCATTCCAGTACAAAACAAGGGAATAATGACATTGAATCTGGCACTCGAGCTGTCACTTCCTCTCAGGTTGCTAGCTGCTCTGCAAATTCTAAGAGTGGCTTGAAAACATCTGTTTTGAAAGTTGTTGATCAGTTTAGAGGGTCAAATCTGTCAAAGCACTTTCCATTAGCTGTTGGGAGTGATATTGCTGGAAGACATAATGACAAGGTTCTTCTGGAACAAATCTTTTTTGTGTTCTTTTGTGCTCTGAAAGACAAATACTGTTACCTTACATTTATATTTGTTGCAGAGTTTTTTCCCTTACGAATTGTTTGTCAAGCTTTATAACTCGAACAAGGTGGAGTTATGCCCATTTGGTCTTGTAAATTGTGGAAACAGGTAATTTCATATTATTTATGATAAACATGTTAGAAGATAATAGGTTCCTTCTTATATGTAGATTTATATATTTAGAATATAATTTTGTGGTGTGTATTACTATCTTCTTTCCTTGCTGATAAAGATCATATATTTTTCCATATCAATGTGAATAGTTTGGTTGTTGAAAGTGTGTAAATCAATTGCTCCTTCACTGTGCTTTGGATAAGATTCACTTTTTTTGGGTATTTTTTAACTTGTATTTTTTAATTTTTTTTTTTTTTTGCAGTTGCTATGCTAATGCCGTACTTCAGTGCTTAGCATTTACACCACCTCTGACTGCTTATTTGCTTCAAGGATTACATTTGAAATCATGTACGTATGCAAGTTCCATCATGGAATCGTCACCTATCATGTTTATTGAATACTGTTTTGTAAGTTGTAACTGTTTCCCTAGGTAATTTTATATTTCTATCTGGTAAAGTAATACACAACAATGTTTATGTTTCTTCTTCCTCTGCCATAGGTGCAATACAGTGTTGTCATGGTTTTGAAATAGATAATTCTGTTTTTTTTTTTTTTTTTGTCATTATAAGTTTATAACATCTGCTGATTTGAAGTAACAAGGACAATGAACATTCACCTCATTTGGTAGATAAAATGCATGAGATGTGGAGGGAAGTCTGAACATCAGGAAAGGATGATGGATCTGACTGTTGAGATAGAAGGCGAGATAACAACCCTGGTGGAGGCCCTTCGACGATTTACAAGCACTGAGACTTTGGATGGGGAAAACAAGTACCACTGTGTCAGGTTGGTTGATTTTTTGGATGCCTCTAGTCTTGATCGTTATCTTTGTAGAAAGAGTTGAGGGACTAGAGTTTTTAGCGTAGATTAAGTTAAAGAGAATAAGAGTTTTCAATAAACGAACTTCTAAATTCTAGTAACAGCTTAACAGGTCTAGCTGTTTGATTGCATTAAACTATTGGCATAATAGGATAATGTAGATTTGTTGCAACCTCTTAATTTCTATCATATTTTCATACACCATTTTGAATTGAGTTTCCAAAGTTAATACTGTTTCCTCTTAAGAATCATCTTGATGTTTTCAGAAGATGATGATATTTACTAAAATAGATATCGCAAAATAAGGGAAAACGTTGAGGCATGTGCCAAATCCCAAGAGTAAGAATGGCTTGTAGTATATCATATGTGGATCCTTTTCCTTTAGTAGTATTTAGTAGTGGGGAAGTGCTTTTGGTGATCTTCAGTTAAATCAGAACTTGAAAAATTAATGTTTATGATTTTGGTTTAAGTCTTTTCTCTGACTGATTCGTCGTTTGATGCATTATTTTCTTTGATTTAATCTTGTCTTGGCTGTACATGATAGAAGCATTGCATGATGCTAGTGTCACAAGTTTACAGCCTGTCATTGATGATTGATATGCAAGATAATCTGTCAAATCAACCTTATACATTTGTTTTACTGTGACCACCAAGTTATGACACTAGCTTTTTACAAAATTTGGGTTCTAAGCCAAAAAAATGTCATTGTTTCTCCTCTCATTTTTTTGGTCTCAGTGTGCAAGTGTTAAGTTATTTGGATTTTAGATGTTGGAATTTTATTTGGAGTACTTGTACTTAAATGTTTTTCCTTATTGTTAATAAACTATTTCATTTTTAAGATGTAAATCATATGAGAAGGCCAAGAAGAAGCTAACAGTTTCAGAGGCACCGAATGTTCTTACAGTTGCATTAAAGAGATTTCAGGTATTTCATGTATTAAATTAAAACACAATGTTATTTTAAATGCATTCTATGCAGCCTTTATGCAGAGTTTTCCTTATTTGTTACATCTGTATTGCAGTCTGGGAAATTTGGGAAGCTCAACAAGCCTATTCAATTTCCTGAACTACTTAACTTGGCACCTTTCATGAGTGGGACTAGTGATAAATCACCCATATACAGATTGTATGGGGTAGTTGTTCACTTAGATGTCATGAATGCTGCCTTTTCGGGTCACTATGTTTGCTATGTGAAGAATATCCAAAACAAGTGGTCCAAGGTTGACGACAGTGTGGTAAGTCCCTCAGTTTAGCCTTTGTTCCCAATTCTTACGAGCAATTCACTTTTGGCTGCTAAATGTACATTTTTAGGTTTATGTTTATCTTAATTAGTAGTCCATGGTCCTTCCAGTTTCATCGACTGAATTCCCATAACCAATACTGTTCTTTCTATTGCTAACACTGAGGTAGTGAACATTGTAAAACCTAAATTAATCATGAATGCTTTAAAAATATGAATTAAAAAAGCAGGCATTTAGCACCGCTATAGTGGCGGAGCTTCCACTGGCCACTGTAGTGGAGAGGTTAAGTGTAGTGGCTGTTGCAGATGCAGTAGTGGTGCTATGGGATTATTCCAAAAAGTCCTCTGAACAGAGACATTAGGGCCTGTTTTAGGGATTTCATTTACCAAAAAGATATCTGGCTTATAATATGTCAACCCAGCCCTAGTTTCTCTTGTGTCTGGTCAAACCTTGCTCTGCCTCTTCTATGTTGACATCGCTGGTGACTGCATCTGGTGTCTCTGGCGAGTGCCTCTCTTCTCTCTGGCTAGTGCTGCTCTTCTGTTCTGTCTTCTCTCTTCTCTCCGGCTAGTGCTGCTCTTCTGTTCTGTCTTCTCTCTGGCGAGCTGATGCTGTTTTCTCTTCTCTCCTACATAATAAATATTGGTATAATGACTTTTCCACCTCATGCAACTATCCAGGATTTAAAAACACTGTTAAGAACATGTAATTTGTGGATTTGAATACTTGAGAGCAACCCAGTGCATGAGGGTCTCATCATCTCATGTTTATAGAATGAGATTTGCAGGTCACAAGGCAGCATTGTTACCTTCTTGTCCAAAAGAAAATTTAAGAACACTAAATTAGTATTCATTTTACTATGCACAAGAGGCCCAGGATTGAAAGTCTGCTAGCCAATTTCCTCCCAAAATCATCTTGTTCTGGGATGAAAGTAATGTTGAGTTCAGTGGGTGAAGGTGTCCCCAAATATTGATGTATTACTAAACAGGAAGATATGTATAGAACATTTGTTGTGGTTGTTACTTGTATTGTACCGGTTAAACCCATCTGTATGTCTTGCAGGTGACAGCTGTTGAATTGGATAGAGTCTTGACTAAAGGAGCATATCTGCTTTTCTATGCAAGGTAATCCAGTTTTTTTTTTTTTTTTTCCTAGTCTTGCCTGGGGAAGGGGGTTAATTGAATTGGCAAGAGATGTAAGTTATGGTTCAATGGGTTCAACCAGCTAATTTAATGGACCAAATGGTTGAATTTGACATGTTCAATCAAGGTTGACTTGGACTACATAATAAGAAATAATTGGACCAGAAACAGAGTGGGTTCACAGATTGACTGGTTGAACCAGTCAGTTTCCATTGATGGATGGTTTCAATGTCCCTTTATTTACATTTTTTCTTTTTACCTTCTCTGATTAGCTGAATCACCTTGTAGGTGCTCGCCAAGGGCCCCAAGATTAATTAGGAACAGAATACTGTCCCAAGATTCAAAAAGTAAAGTCAGTGGAAAGACTCTTACAGCAAAAGCAAGATATATATCTACAAATTCTGGTGTTGCTGAACATGTCAATAGTTCCATTTCTCCAGATGACTCACCTGCCTTAGACTCTTTCTATTCAAAGTTTCACCACCTGAAAAGGATTTTGGAAGAAGACTCGTCAAGTGATAATTCATCCTTTATCAGCAGCAACTCTGATGAAGGTTCTTGTAGTACAGATAGCACCCGTGATTCAACCAGCACAGATGACTTCTCCGAATATCTTTTTGGTGATTCAGGGAATGGTTGGAGTAGTGTGTGGAGGAATTCTGATTCTGACACATCCTGCTCCTCCTCATCTTCTCCCTTGAATTCGGGACATTCACCCCTATCTGATATGGACCGGTATGATTCAGTTTCTCCTGATGCAGCAGGCTTGCGAGGGATAGATGTTTCTCGTTTGTCTTCTAACACAACTTTACAGCATAGAAAGTTAGATAGTAGTAGGATTAGTAGCAACAGTAGTAGTAGGGAGACTGACTCTTTTATGAAACTAGGATCTAACCATTTTAATGATATAGACTCTGGTGTATTGTGTAGAAAGCCAAGGAAAAGAACGGATTAAAATTTTTATTAACTGGGAGTTCCGGAGCAGTAAATAATGAGGGATGCTCTACTAATGTACTCTTTGGAAGCGGCGTTCTTTTTACAAAAATTGGCCACATCAGTTTGCAAATAACTTGACGTAGATAACATAGATTGCTGTTACTTATATAAAACTTCAGTGGAATTTATTCTATTATTTTAGATACGAATACTTGAAATAAAGGAAAATAATATATTATTTTTCTTATTCCTGCATTTATTTATAATTGTTTTTTGGTCTGACGAAGCTACTATGCCAAGACGAAGGATCCGTTTGGTTGGTTTAAATGATTGAAAGAGGTGTGAAAGTGAATTGAGATTAAAAAAAATTGAAATGTTTGAATTAAAGTGTAGAGAAGTGAGACTCGTCAATTATAAAAACTTTCATCTCAAATTCACCAAAGGGCATTTAAGCAAAACATTACCTAAGAAATATTCAATTTTTTAATTATATTTTGCGTCCGTTATCATTAATGTGTGACATTAGCTTAATTATTTTTATTTAAATCTAACCTTTTAATTTTATAATTGTTATAACCATGATCTTTTGTGATTATCTTTTTATGTAAAAAATATATTTTCTATTAAAAAATTTAATTGAGATTTGAGATATAAAATAATTTAAAATGCTCAAAAGTAAAATAAAGAAAACAGTTAAATGTCATTATAGAGATTAAATTACAATAATTAAAATAATTAAAGAGCTAAATTTAAATGACTGAAGAATTAAAATCACTCATTAATTATAATAATGAAACTACAAGTATATTTAAACTTATTTAATTTAATGTTTTTAAAATTGAAATCTGTATTTCAAAAAAAATAATTGAAATCTGTCACCTTTAGAGAAATATTAGCTGGTTCATTAATTTTATCTGAAAAATAGTAATATATTATTATAGTTTGATAAAAATAAAAAATTTAATAATCATGTTATCATCTAATCACAAATGATAATTAAGGAAAAGAAAAAAAAAATATGAATTCTTTATCTAAACATTCTTGGATAATTGTTGTAGTTGGCTTTATATTCTTCATGAACCAAAACTTCTTTATTCAAATGAACAGACAAAAACTATATGTGACGACTCTCGGTAGTATATTAATCTAATAGGTTCACATTATTTTCCAAATGAATCAATATAATTATTTGTTCAATTTAAATTCATATCACCTTATTTAGATAAATAATTAATATAATTATCTTATAATATTAATCCATATTAATTATTAAATCACAAAATTCCGATTCTCTTTCCCTTAATCTTGTTCTAGAGATTGTAATTGGGCTTCTCATGTCCCACGACAATTTTTGGCTTGCAGAACTCAGCCTCATCGGCTGTTACGGAATTCTAATCTCTGTTTTCTTAGTTGATTTTTGCATTTTCATGATATTAATTACATTTTTCTTAAATAAAAAAATAACTCTGTAAGACTAGACGTGGCCTATCATAGCAAGTGGATAGGCTTTTAATTTCTTACCGACGTGATATCTTAACAAATTATTGAATCCATCAATCCGCGTCTGTTTGATATATATATATATATATATATTTATTTATTTTTTTCTGTTGACGAGATATATATTTGTTGAAAAATACTAATTAGTACGAATAAAATTTGGTCAAAAGCATACAATTGTGATTTCCGGTAAAGCACTTCTTATATATTTTCCATTTTTTTAAAATTTGTTTTTTAAAAAATGTCATTGTTGAAATTGATTTTTTAATTTTTATAAAATAACCCTTTATTTTTGTAAAGAAATCAGCTAAAATTTGTAACTAATTAAATGAATTTTTCTCAAAGTTACTGATTAAATTACATGAAGAACAATGCTTCTTGGGGTGGATTTATTTTTATTAGTTGCATGAACCATGCAGGTAGCTAGACGCAATCTTGGTCTGGGTCAACTCTAGGATTCACTCAGTTGAAGAAATGAGCTCAAGATGTTAGTCTTTCCTCCCCAATCGATCTGGAATGTTTTGGCAATTCAAAATGCATATTAAAGCCTTCCTTGATCGCTTTCATCTCTTAAGATTTCGAATTAGTTCAATGAGAATTTGTACAGTGTAGTTACATGGCCCACAAGTGATGGGTTAACCGACCACTGTCTCTAACACATGTTCATAGTAGACATGATGTAACGGTTACCATATCAATTCTCTCATCACTTAACTTTACCATCAGAGTTCCTTCAGATAAAAGTAATTTTAGCAATAAGTTGTGTGTTTTTCTTCATAAAATGATGTAGCTAGGAAAAGTAAAAAAATAAAAAATAAAAAAACAAATGAAAGAAGTTGATAGTTGATACCATTAGTGTCAAACTCTTTTGGTTAGAGAGTGACAAGCAAATTGTCGAGTGTGGGTTGTGTCATTGTCCAAGGATAATAAATGATGTATAATGATAGTTCATGATAAAATAGAGGGAGAGAATCAAGCCGAATTTAAGGGTGAGACTTTTTTTCTAGACAATACCTTACGGCTTACACTATATATACCGTTGCATGCCAACTTGCCATTTCATTTTATCATGCAATAAATCCAACGCGGGATCCTTCAATTAATTGTAATCACAAATCAGAATGAAGGGAGAAGCAGTGACCATGGCCTACGCCTGTACTTTACTGATCTTGCCATTGACAAACTTGACCTGTTCATGCATTATCCGTTACTAACAACCAATGCACATATCATATTCTCAGCCCCACCCACATGAACGTCATTTTGGACTTTGCTCGCGGAAAATTCAATTCGTTGATTTGAATCTAGATCATTATTATCTCACACATCAGATCATTAATAATCAATCAATCAAACAAACCATTTAGGGCCATACATGCTATCGCTGTATAAGCATCAAAATTCGAAAAGAAAGGTCTATTTAGTCTAATTTTTTTCACAAATAATTACAAAAACATCACTCTTTATTTTATATAATAAGAACTAATCCTGATTTCTAAACATGTGTAAATCCTTGATAGCAAAATTAAAATAAAAATAATGATATTTTATAATTGTGTATGAAAGTAAGTATGGAATGAAAACAAAGTGCTTTCTCAACCCACATAGATCCTTCTGTTGCTGCCATATGCCTATATACATTTTTTTTATATATAAAAAAAAAAAAAACTGATGTACAAGATGTGCAAGAAGTACAAACAATAAATGCAGCATAACCGGTTGGTGGGACGTGTTTTATGTAACATGCTTGAACAATTGTGTTTGGGTACATCCATGCCAGTACCCATTTTAATATATTTTCATTATTTATCGATAAGAAAAGAACTTGTTCATCAATGATATATATTTCAAATGGATGTTAAATTTGTTTTCTTAGATGATGATGTTCAAGAAGTTTACATGGTGCCTCCACCAAGTGTTTCTCAAAATCATGATGAAGTTTCTAAGTTAATGAAAATATATTAAAATGGGTACTGGCATGGAATTCGTGTTTGATTTGAAAAGTTCTCATTCGTGTTTATATATTTTAGTTTTGCTGATATGACCATTTATTGTTTGGTCGAATTCCTATGTACTCTGATGGCATGAGTGTTATACAAATCACATGCAACTTAATTTTTCATAAACACACTAAACATATTGAAATTGATCGTGATTTTACTCGAGATAACTTTCAGCATGAAACTATATATCAGCTTACCTTATATTATTTCTCCATGCAAATTGCTTTTGTTTTCTAAATTTACTAAATTGCATCCCATTCAATGTTTTTTATTCTTACTCGACATATATTTTTAATGTGGTATCAAAGTTTAAGCACTATGTTTCAGATTGAAATCGCGCAAATATTTAGCAACTTCACTTTATGAAGTAGGAAAATTACTCTAACCCACCCCAATCCATCTGAGAGACGTGCCACTCGTCAAACTTGAAACCGACCAACCAGAAGACTCCACAATGAGGAATGAAGAAAAAAAAACTATTGTTTGATTTTGGTCAGATTGGATTTGGATCATTTGGGCCTGAATATGACCAAATCCAACGAATAATTAGTCCTAAAATTGTATTACTATGTTTGTTAAAGTTCTATAATAATTATTTTTAAGATTATATTTATGACGATTATTAGGTAATTGATAATGTAAAAATTGTCATATGAATCATACATGAAAACTAAACCAGAAAAAAATGTTTTTGCATATCACAGCTTTCACTAAAAACTGAAGAGATTCGTTTTTTTCAAACATTTTTTTTATAAACGTAAGTTTGTGCATTATTTGTTTTGGTGACAAATTTGTGCATTATTTATGTTTTAAGACAAAAAAAATTAATTAAGGCGTATTGTTAGTTACATTATAAAATTATCTAGGAGCTTTAATTGGACGAGTTAATGTGTGTTTGAATTTTTATTTTACTATAAATATATCTTATCATTAATATTTTACTAAATAAAAGGTTTACTCTATCCAATTTAAGCCTTACCAAAACACGGTGTTCTTCTTTTTCTTTTTTCCCCCACCTAATTTGGCAATAACGAAACAAGCTGGGAAACTTCAAGCCCAAGTCTATTGAAAGGGCACTAAGCAGGAGACAGAAATTGAAGCGTGTCCCTCTTTATTTCCTTTTCCTGTTTTGGGTTGCAGAATCCCATCGATTCACATTATTGCATGTTCATTTGTTTGGTACAAAGAGAACTGAATGATGCTTGCTGATAAAGGGAAATGAATGTCTGAGTAATTTGATGGCTGGCCGTAGTTGTATTGTATTATGTTCTCCTTTTTCTTAAGCGTGCATTGCTTTTGTTATCCAACTTGTTTTTCTTCTTGCCGGGAAACGAAAAAGACAAAATAAAAATAAAAATAAAGAAGCCCTAGTCATTATAGTTAAGAAATAAATCATATAACAACATAGCAGCAATGATATGCATGCGCTCAATATCTTGAACACAAGCTGCGGAAACAGTAAGATGGAAACAAAAATTTAAGGATATATAAATAACCACTTTCCTTATTGAACTTATAGGACGCTGACATTTGGATTATGAAAAAATAAAATTGTCCCTAAATTTACAAGTACAATAATTTTTTTCCACGATTTTTTTAATCAACAAGGATTAATTATTAACTTTTTGTTAGCGAGAGAATCAAACTTATGATTTTTTTTCTTTTATCACTAAATCAACTTTATAATTTTTTTTCCTATCATTAACTCATCCATTAATCCAAATGGACTTACCTACGTGTCTTGAGACTTAGTTACCTATCACGCCATGTATACAAACAAATTGTCTAAGTCGGTGATAAATGGAGTAGACTGAATTTGTGTATATATGTATATAGTATTTATATGAATATTTTACTTCTACAACTTAATTTTCTTTATTTTAGATGTGTTAGATAAAAATTGTTTCGATTATAAAAAGTCAATGTAATTGATACGAGTAAAACTAAACTTATCTTCTAAAAGTAAAATTTTAGATCAAGTCTTATATATGAAAAATAATACATGCAGTACAAGTGAGTGGCTACTTGCATCGCCAGCGAACATTGTGGCTCTAAAAAGCTCTTTGGGTCGGGAGTTATGTCGAATAAAGCAGCAACAGAGGGACAAGTTGAAATTGAAATAATAAAACCTTAAAATTGTATAACTCCTCTTAATTATGCTATAGCTGACAATTTACCTTTTCGGCTGAAAGATGTTTGTTTCTGTTGCGGCTGAACGGAGTTCACATTAGAAGTTCAGCTTGCATCGGATAATTTTTAATGTCCATCCATAGTTTCTGTGAATTTTATTCCAACACTTTTTTATTTATAAAATTCATTTTGATTAAAAAAACAAGTAAAGATGGTTTTTGTTGGTGGCATCACACCCCAAATTTTATAAATCGTTTTTTTTAAAGGATAGACAAACTCTACATAATTTTAGGTTCAAGTAGAGCTCTCTACTTTATTTTTTTTATGGGTTTGATTTCATGTCTAACATGCTTCTTGTTGTCCTCATGTTATTGTTTTTAATGACTTTGTTTGATGTTTATTGGAGTGTCAATCTAGTTGAGATCACTTGAACCATTATAAATTTATAACTTTGCTAGCTCATATTTTTTTGGATTAAAAAAAAAGTAAAGAGGATTATTTTTATGTTTCAAATAATTTTATAAAATTATTTAATATCGAATAAAAAACCTTGCGATGAAGAGGATTACATTTATACTTTTTGACTTAATTGTATGTTTAGTTTCTGTTTTCTAATATATATTTTTTTATGCGTAATTTTAATTATTTGTATGTTTGCTAAGAAAAGTATATAAAATATTTAAATTAAAATAATAAACAAAATTTTATAATTTTTTGTTAATGTATAAAAATTAATGATACATTACACCTTTGTTATACTTATATTAAGATTAGAAGGGCTTTTTAAGTAAATGATAATTTGATCTTTTAATGTGTAAATAAAGGATATGTTAGTCCTTGAAAAAATAAAATTGTTAAATATTATAATTTAATAATAAAATGATCCCATAAATTTAATGACATGATAAACTTGTTATACTCTTTACATATATATTTAGGGATTAAATTTAAAAGTAATTTTTTCAATAACTAAACTATCTTCGATTTACAAATTCAAGAATCAAAATAATTATTTATATTTTTTTAAATAACTGAGTGAAACTTTTTTTAATTAAATAAGTTTTTAAAAAATCTTAACTTGATTTATTTGACGAATAAATTTGGCCTAATTTGAACTTAACTGAACTAGTATGTTGTAAGGTCCTCACAAGTATCCTAAGATGTAAACATTCTTAGAGATTGTTTAAAGATTATATGATAATAATTTATTTATTTTATTTAGATCACAAATATTGTTTGTTGGGTCAACTCTTAACTGAGAATATATATTTTTATTAGAATTATTATTGAAGTTAATAATTTATCCTTGTGTATGTGTAACCCTGTGTGAGTTCTATATATCCTTGACTTGACTAAAAAACTGCGGGCACGATTGTCTAGTCGTGGAAAGATAAGGTCTGTCACTGCCTCACCGTGGTCAGGGTCCCCATAATATTTATGCCACAGCTCAATGAATTCGATTCAATGAACTTGAACTGTCGTCAATATTCCAGAGAAATATTTAAAAACTAAATTAGCTTAAGTTTAGTATATTTTTGGGAAAATTATTTTTAAAAAATAAAAAATATTTAATAAGAGTAACTTTTGAAAATTATTTTGTTAAACGGCATCTCTACAAAATAATTTTAAAAAACTAATAAACAATAATACGTTGAAACACACCCTTAAATAATTCATAATAGTCCACTCTACATATCAGAGTATCAGACTCTCAAGTGACAGTATATGTTTTGCCATTTATTTATAGTATTTTAGTAATATATGTAGAGATTCAGTGTGTGAGATTTTTCATAAACATGAAAAATAATTTTACTTTATTAAAATAAAATTGTATTATTTCATTTAAATGAAAATTTTAATTATTTCATTAAAACTAAATTACTATCTTATTCCATTTAAATTAATACTTGTGAAGAGTTGTCTTAATTTAATCTAACTGATATAATTCTCGATACAAGTTTTTTTTGACAGAGTTCTCGATACAGTTAGTTATAAACATGTTATAAATAAAAATTAATTAAAGTGATGTGATTAATTAATAATACATGAATATATATTATTTAAAATTGTATGTTTATTCATGGGAGGCACACGTTAGAATAAAGTGCCCAAGACATTAAATGAAATGGTACGTGTACAGTAACAAACTATTCGTTGAATAAACAATATCATCGATTATTCAGAAATACATCAATAAATTGATGTATATTTCATAAATAGACACGAGAATACTTTCTAAGCACAAAAATCACTCATATAAATATTCAACTCTACTAATTACTATTATATTCTCTCTTAATTAACACACTCGTAAATCCATTTTTATGATCTAATATATACAATAGACAAAAGCAAAAATCACCATCATTCTTAAGGAAAGTGTAAAGCATACTTACCAAAAGAAGATTTTAATTCTACCGATCATCCCATCAACCCAAACTTGTATTTAAGTTGTGTTATAGGTGGAGATGAATTTAACTTTTTTCTAAAAAAACAAAACAAAACTTATCCATACCTTGAAAAATTGTTCTCCTTCCTTTTTATTTCTTTAATTTTTTTTTTCCTTTCAAAGATATTGCCACTGTCGGTGTGTATCTTATGAAGCCTTTCGAGCCCCCTATTTGCTCCCCGAACATGAGGTAAATTAGTTGAAATATGCATGCATTGTTTAGTTTTTCTATATGCAGCATGGAGGACTACATGCATGCATGGGCAGCAAAAAGACTGGTCATTATTAGAAGAGAAAGAAAACACACACATACACAAATAAATAAGGTCGGCCAAAGTCCAAAGCCAAAGATGGAGGCCATAAATCGATCGATAAGAGTATGCATGTGCAAAAATTATGGGAGAAATGAGGGCGAAAATCAATTGGATTTTTGCTGCTGGCTTGGCGACACCTATATATATATATATATATATATATATATATATATATATATATATATATATATATATATATCGTCTTGCACAATATTGGATAATATTCATATCGCTATCACCCAAAGGGCCACAATCAATAAAGAAGCTTTATTTCCTTCTTTTTTCTTGTCCCTTTTCTATTCTTTGTCTAGTTGAAAGTATATAAATGCCGCTGCCAGTATAAGACCCATGACCTTACTAGGTAAAGAAACCAACACATCATGTCAGCTTCACGATTTGATACATGCAATAAATTCCGCCACTATTATCTTAAAAAATAAAAAAATTCAACTACTCAAATTTGAAAATGGACCATAAGGTCTATTTAATTTCTTTACAAGCTAGGTAGTGGTTAAAATAATATTTTAAACATTTTTGACATCTTCAAAATCATAAATCATTTACTATTTAAAAATCTTAAACTTTATTTTAAATGACCTAAGATTGTTTTTCTTCTTTTCTAAAATAATAATAGCTCAAACAAACATAATTGAAATTGTTTTTGATTGATCTTAATTGAAACTAATTTGTTGTCAACGTAAATCGATAATATTTTTTTTATCGACATCGATAAGTTTATTTTTTGATTGATATGGACAAAAAATAAAATTTAAAAAGATCACTTTATAAGTCCTTTGGAATTAGTAGATTACGTTTTTGTTGTTACACAAACAGGCTGACTCTTCTCCTGGTGAACCACATTACGGAACGAGCTGAATGAAACTAAAGTGGGTTGGTAAATGCGAAAATCCTTTTATATATATCTACGTGTGGACACATAAATGGAAATGCAAAACAGCAAAAGATGTAGAAAACTAACCAAATGGACCAATCTTGTGTAACAAATTCTTCGTGAACATCATTAGCCGACATAGAAGCAGCATGGTCAACACAAAATATGAACATGAATCGTTTGGTTTAGTGGTATTATTCCCCCAAAAAAAGGGTTGAAAATATTTGATTTGGTACCGTGGTGGCGACGATTTCGGAGGATCCCACACTTCTTAAGATGATTATTAATAGAGCTTGGAGTTATGATTTGAACGAGAGTCCCTTGTATGATTCCCCATCTACAATTGATATAACTAATAATAATATATATTATTTAAACATTATTATAAATTAAATGTAAGGGTGGGTATTGATTTGATTGTACTAGATTAATCTGATGAGAAATTGAATTATTAGTTTGATTTTTTTTTTCATGATAAGATTCAATCTAAACAATATTAGTGAACCTCAATCTCAATTGATTTGGGTATAGAACTATCACTTTATGAACCTGATCACCTGAGATGATGATATATTTAAATATGTTGTACATGAATCATATTCTATAGGTGGATGGACGCATTGGCGGATTTACATTAAGGTCAGGGATGTATTTATATCCCTTTAATTTTAAAAATTCACAATAAATATTTTTTTTAGAATTTTTTTTAAGTAATATTGTATATTTTTGTATTTTATTTTTTCTATATTTTTATATTTGAACCCCTTATTTTAATTTGTATAATTTGTCTCTACTAACTAACTTATAAGCCTGACCCCTTACTTAAAAAGTTACATATAATTATCTAATATTTTAAAAAAATTATTTTTCCTAACTTTATATATTTCAACTTATTACTCTCGTTTTTATATTTTCATATTTTATATTTTTTAATTTTAAGTAATATTGTAAATTTGTATCGTAAGTTTAATTCTATACAAATTGATGTAATGTTATTTCTATAATAAATAATAAAAATAATTGTTATATTCTTGAAAATATAGATATATTTGTTCGACCTCATTAAATCTTATGTCTATGGATGTGTGTGATTATATTTGTTTTAGAATCCAGTTGCTTTTGCTAATATATATATATATATATATATATATAATATGTTTTATTCTTCATAAGCATTTTCTGTTAATTATTTAAGATATCAAGGTTCATTCTACGAACAAATGAAAAAAATACTTTATTTATTTGATGAAGACTTTGTAAATTTATAGTGATTTTTTTATCATAAATTTGTTTTTGGAAAAGACTATATAAAATTTTGTAAACTTAAACCAAATTAAATCAATAAGTTTTGATTGATTTGGAGTTTATTTTCCTCCAAAGCCGAATCACCCCTGGCTGAAAGTATTTGACTGAATAACGCTTGCCATAAAATCAAAGAAAAGTTTAGAGAAAGGTTGCTGGAGTTGAAAATTCATGAGTAAAATGGTCAAGAAAAGAAGCGCAAATCGCTATGAAGGTAAGTGTATGAATTTTGTATTTAGTTTATACTTGTCGAATTGAATATTTCCACTTGGAATATTTGTCTTTTGGGCTATAAATTTGCAACATGCTTTTTGTGTGTCTCTTGTCAATTGGTCTTGTTTAGGTAGCAATATAGAAAGCGATAATATGATGTTTTATCTTATCCTTTTACTGTTTTACATACTCTTTAATTTCCTTTTTTTCTAAACGCCGACATTTATTCATGAATGTATTATCGTTGAACTAATAATAATTAATAATATATATTTAAAAATATTTATTGGAGTTGAATTAGGAATGTCAATTCATAAATAAATTGAGAGCAATTGCAATGATCTCAAATGTCTACACAAACATAAACCGTTGGATTATGAAAAGAGGTGGTTACTTACAAATATTTTGACACAAGAAAATAATTGTTACCTATAAATAACAATCTGGAAGTTATTAGTAGTTAATTAAGAATTATTATCTATAAATATTAATCTGTAAAATGTATTAGGGTTGAAACTTTTGCCCTACAAACTTGTACAAATCCCTATACATTTGTTACTCATCAAAGGATTAAACGAGTCTCATGCAAGTATGCAACCATCACTTAAATTTCAGTTTAGTTTTCCGACAATTTATATTTATTTTTTAATCTATTTTCTCTTTACGGATCATGCTTTAGCACTTTATTATTTTAAGTTATTTATTTTTAATTGTGTCTTTTCTTCTTTCCCAATTCCCATTTTTCTTTAAATAATTACCACCGACATTGATGTATTAATTTAAAGTTTTTAAAATTTTAATATCCACTCATATTGCTTATTCGTATATTTAATAATAAGTTTGGCATTTCGAAAACGCCAAAAATATCGAATCTGTGTTTGTCAAAGTAGCATAAATAAATTATAATTTTCCTTACTATGATTTAATTCCACCCCCCATCCCCCCTACTCCAGATAACAAGTGACTATTAGTAAAAAAAAATAAATGAAAAACAAAGACACTCGTAATGACTCGCCTCAGAATGTTTAAAATTTATTTAAAACTATACGTAAGAAATGTGTTTTAAACTTTTAATTAATCTCCATTCTCTTTCTTTTTATGATTATTTTTTCCTCAAATTGCTGTTACACAAAGTCTATAATATAAGTTATAAATTTTTAAAATGAATAGTGTTTTTTGGGTATAATATATCTTTCCTTTCCGTCATAAGCACATAAGTTATATGTAAATTATAAAAAACACTTAATTACATTTTTTTTATACCGTTAATAACCAAATTACGAAAAGTTTAGTCATCATGCATGCTCAAATTCATATAGTTAGAAAGTGAAGGTGATAGCAAAATATTTTTTATTTTTATTTTTATAGAATAGCAGAAGATTTAATTATTAGGAATAGATAACAATTTTAAGGATCTACATGTATGTATTGTATACAGTTACACGGAACTCATCAACCACGAAACCGATAAACCGTTTTTTCTTCTTTTGTAGAATACTTAGCTGAATTGATCATCTAGGATTGGGTAATGGAATTTAAACTTGTGAGTGTGAAACCTTTTGACTTAGTGAAATGTGTGTGCATGATCATTTGTCGACTAATTTCCCTTTCTTCCTAGGAACCTTCGTTTAAAAGAGAAAATGTACTTTGATAATAAAAATGAAGAAAGAAATAACTGTGTAACTGTGTAGGCTTTCGTGATATTGTAAAAAAATTAATAAAAAAGCCAATGGTGATATTCTCACGTCAAATCTAAACCATATCATATATATGTAAAAAAATGAAATCATCTTTATGCGGATAGTTTATTCTAATCCATTAAAAAGGTGTGGGTTTACATTACAGAATGTACATAACTGTTTCCGAAGAAACTGATAATGTAATGCATTGCAGCATTAATAAGTACTGACAAGAAATTCAATTTTATTTAAATTTTGTTATTAAAAAACACGGAATGGGTTTAATTTGTTCCTCTCCTGAGCCTCAATAAACTCAACCTTAAAATATGACGAACATCAAATCAAGAGTTTTATCAAAATGAAAGTCCCATGAAGTGTATATTTATTTATTGTCATGGATGACTATATTTGGATGATTTGGATTCATAAGAATGGAATAATTTTCAAGTAAAAAATGCCGGATATAATGTTTATGATACATCTCGTCAAATCTAGATCACGGCTCTGGTTTATTTCGAACAGGGAATTGAAGGTGATTCCTTGTTCTCAATATGGATCACACAAATCCAATGCAAACTATGAAATTCATTTGTACAGACTTAACTACTATGTTTGCTTTGTACTATAGGTAATAGGCCGGCCGGAGTAATCCTTGTCTTTGTATTCCTATTTTAATCAATTAGATTCTTACAGAAAAAATTATAAGTTCAACCCTGATTAATCGTAGCTTTCAAAATTAAGGGATTTGGACAAAATAATATGCTCAACCCTACAATCTCAGATAAGTGGGACAATTAATAACAATTGTTAATTATACAATTTACTCATAAAATTACACTCTTTAAATTCAAAAATATTATCTAACATCCTTAGAATCATTTATATTTTCCTTACTGACTATTTTGCTTGTAGGAAAATAATATTTGTACAATTTGTTGTGTAACATCATTAGAAAGATAAGAATAAATAGAAGTATTCTTTCTATAAGAAAAATAAAGGGATTAATCTTATAAGACTTTCCCAACTCTCGCACCGTCGTGCGTGGATTGAATCTATAGATCATATCAAACATTTGCGTTACACACATCATTAGAGTCGGTTTGAGGTATTCTTGCTTTTGGTTAAGAGGTATACTTCTCGTTAGCAGTTTATTATTTTAGTCACTACATTTCTTCTATTTTTTTAACTTAAAACCCTACTCCTCAATGGTTGTTGTAAGTGGTAAGCTTGGTGAATAATTCTTTGATCCAAAGGATAAAAAGGAAAGAAATGTTTTTTTTGTAATAAAAAAGAAATGTTTTTTCACAATTTTAAATTATAATTTAAAACTAAAATCATATTTTTTACAACTGACTAAAATCATATTTAAACACAACTCATCCATATTTTATTAGACAAACTTTATAAATGAAACTCAATTTACATTTACAGTATACTACAACCATTGAGAAGTGTGGAAAAAAGAGTGTTTCTCAAATTTGTTTGCTTAGCGATAGTAATAGTATCATCTTTAGTTGCAAAAACCAGCGTGTTAGATCCCTGGGTGATGCAATAAAGTTGAAGGCACAGTAGACACTTGTGGCAATTGGGGGTCTTTTATTACTTTTATTCAAGTTTTCTCTTTCTCTTTAATTGCAAATCAGAGGGGTCGATGACAAAGAGACAAAACAAAGTACAGGTAGATCAGATATAAAGTAATAAGATGGATAGATAAAGTTGGGGAAGAGGGCGTGGGAGGTTGTTCTGAAGTGATATCAAGAACTTATTCCATAAAGCAAAGCAAAGCAAAACCAAGAAACTGGTGCAGATGACCGCTGGTGCTGAAAAGAAACTGCCAGACACAACCCTAGCCACGTTCTCCACTCACTTTTTCATCCACACCAAGACCCAAGAATCAAGATAATAAAAGAAAGAAAGAAAGAAAAGTGCCACTATCCTGATCCATCATTCATTCACAGGCCAGCGTTATCGTCATCCAATAACTTACATTCATTCACAGCAGGTCAGGTCACAGTACAGTACACAGCATCAGCGTCAGTCCACAGATATTCTCAGACTCCCAAACTTCAAAGCAACACCCCAACCCCACACCACTGCCAACCAAACCAAACCAAACCAAAACCAAAAAACCCCACTTTCGAAAATTTACTCTAACCAACCAATCCCCACATTGTGACCAAATGTGAACAGGATTCCCCATCGTAATGGTCTATTCCCATCGTTGATAGAGAAATGCTACCCAGCATACCACCCCCCATTTCTCAGTTTCCTTTTCTTACAAGCATAACCCACCCATGCAGCACCACCAGCTTTTTACTTTCTCACAGAAAATACTCATATTATAATAATCCATCACAAAAATTTAAAATAATAAACAACCAACAAGCTCACTAATATAATATAATATAATGATCGATAAACACAAACTCTTGAAGAAGGTTGAGAGCCATTGATATTACTAGTAGTATATAGTTAGCGCCGCAAATAAACCACCCTAACTACATAACATAACTTCAAATTTACTAATGTTTCCATTTATAAACTTAACCTAATTATAATCATAAATAATAATAATAATTAAACCAATACTACCAAAGATTTCAACTACACCAGCTAAATCAAATTAAACAGACCAACATATAATAGATTTGATTACAATAACCACAAAGTTAACCTCAGAAAGAAAAAAAAAAAACTCAACGTATGATTCATCAGTAAGGTGGTGGCGGTGGTTGTGGTCTAGCCGTTGGAGCCCAAATCACATCAGAGGGCAAGTGACAGCTGTACATGGACATTCCGCACGACTCCGCCTGTCCATGCCCGCTATCTCCGCCGCCGGAGACCTGCGGTGAATGTCCATTACCAGCAGAGGCGCCCTCTTCCTCCGGCGGCAACCTGTGGTATGCAGGGTTGTTGAACGAGGCAGCGATCACGAACACCGTGCCGGCGGCCATCAGCCCGCCGGCAACAAGTCCTCCGACGATCTGCCCCTGCGGTCCGGCGAGAGAGATGGCGAAGCCGTTGGGAACCGCCGGCGAAGCGCCCGACTGCTGCGGCAGGAAGGTGGCGGAAACAGAAAGGATATCGAAACGGCCGTGAAAAGTAACGGTTGTGCCAGGAGTAGTAGAAGGTTGACGGAGCGTAACGTTGGCGACGGTTCCGGAACCGGTGAGGACGCAGATTCCCATGTTCTTGCGGCGACTGAACTGCGCGATGGCCTCCACGACGTCGTTTCCACCAGACACTTCTAAAATGTAGGGACTCATAGCGGGTTCCGGGTCTCGGGTTATGATAACGGGTGGCTTGGGTTTGTTTTTGGACCCGGGAGGACGCCCCCTCGGACGCCGAACAACCTCGATGGTCGCGCCGTCGCCGCCGGAGGAGTTTGCTTTCTGAACGGTGCTTGGGGTGGTGGCGGCGCCACCACGGTTTTCTTCCTCCGCGGAGAGTTGGAAAGGGTGGTGTGGGAAAGGTTGGTGTTGGGGTTGAAGCTTTGAGAACATACTAGGTGGTGTTGTTTCACTCTTAGGATGTGGTTGTTGTTGCTCTACGTATTCTCCTTTCATTGTTTTTTTTGTGTGTGGATTTGGATTATCTCTTAGAATAAGAATAACCAATCCCGAGTGAGAGTATGATTGGGTTGTAAAAAAAAAAATAGAAGAGGAGGAGGAAAGAAAGTGGTGTTTGGAATAGTTTATTATGGTATATATTGAGAGAATGGGTGTGGGTGAGCTTTGAAACTAAGTAAAGAAGACTAATGGCGCCGCTGGTTGGAAGAAAGGTGGGGTCCACGTCACACATGAGACAGATAGAGATTGATATGTCGAATGCAAATTGAGCATTCGGTGCCTCAATCTACCACCGCCTTTCCTTTTCTTCCCTTCTTCAGAAGTCAGAACAGGGCCAAAGTAACACTTCGGGTCACTTTTTTTAATTTTTCATTTAGCCTAAATTTCAAATTTTTGATTATAAATCATAAAATATTTTATAAATATTTTTAAAATTACCACTTAAAAATTGTAATAGTTTTTTTAAGACTTTAGTTATAAAGTATAATTATTTTGAAAATATTTTATTGAAGTTATACATAATTTACGACTTTAAATATATTTTTATATTTTTTAAATTATAAATAATTTTTTAATTTAATTATTTAGTAAATAAATATATTTCTTTTTTAGTTTCATTTATTTATTTATTTTTTATATGGTTTTATTGAATTTTTTATATTTTTGATCTATTATTTTATTTAATATACTTTCTATATCTAATATCTTTTATATGATTTTATTTAATATTTCTATATTTTCGTATAATTTTTTATTTTTAATATAAATTTTAAAATATTAAATTAAACTTATTTTATAGAATCAAACGACATAATCATAATGATTATTTATATAAATAAGCTGATAGTTAATATTAAAAAATAATATTTTTATATTTAAATTTAGTTTTTTATATTATTTTTAATTTATAAAATAAATAATACTTAAAATAAGTTAAATATTAGATATAAAAATATATTAAATAAAATAATATAATATTAAATAAAACAATATAAAAATATAAAAAATATTAAATAAAACTAAAAAGGTAAAATAGATTTATTTATTAAATAATTAAATTAAAAAATTATTTATAATTTTTTAATAAATACACACAAAAAAAATTATGTTTTACGATGCATAAAAAGAAATATTTATGCTTTATGATTTAAAGTCATAAAAAAAACTTAGTTAGAAAAAAAACTGTTACGATTTTAAAATTATAAAAAAAAAATCTGTTACGACTTTAAAATTATAATTGAAAAAATTAAAATTATAAGTAAATAAAAAAGTCTTGTTACTATAAAGTCTTACTTTTTAGAAAAATTGAAATTGTAAAATAATTTATAATTTTAATTTAAAAAAAACATTTGTTATAACTTATATGTATTGAAATATTAATTTAAAATTTACCTTAAGTAATAAATTTTTAAAAAAATTGCCCCCTTATGTAGTTTTGCCTCAGAAGAGAGCTAGTTAGTTTCGTTCCTCTTGCCTCATTGAGTACACTTGACATTGATACGGACCCATTGTGATTTGTGATGGGTTTGGTTTTGGGCTATGGGGGATGGCTTTATTATTAATTAATTCAAATATTTTGTTTTGACATCCCCATCTTCCCCATTGCTTCCTGCGGATGACTATCTTTACGTTACTTTGGAAATTCAAACCACGCTATCATTTCATTTAGGTCAAATAGTCCTCACTTCTATCATTGTCCTTAACGGTGCTTGCTTATCAGCTTTATTATTTCTAAACAAACGTGATCAATTCTGTCACACTGAGTCACTCATTATGCTACCTAATTACCACTTAGCTTAGTTTTAATCCAAATCCTACCAATCTTATAACTTGTCTGTCCTGAATAGAGCTTGGTCCTCTCATTTTCACTTAGACCTACTCAATCTCCTCATTAATTATAATCCTTTTATAATTAAAAAGAATAGTAGTAGTACAAGTTTTTTAAGTTCTGCCAAGTAAATTGATAGCAGAAACTAAATTCTCTCTTAGTAGACTAGGAATGATCTTTAAGTTATTGATGAATTTGATAATTTTTATTATATTTAGAATAAAATTATTTTTCATAATTATTAAATTCGACTCACATCAATAGGTTTGAGGTAACATAAGAATATGATACATAATCAATATGAGTCACTTATTAAATCAATTATACATATAATTCAATATAATCTTATTTTGAACAAGTGACTTGATAATTCGATTTACTTAATAAGTCATACATTTTTTTTACAAGTGAACAACATCACTCATATTAGAAAAATCAATTTATATCTTACATTTGTGTTAGTTATAGATTTGTTTGTATTTTTTTACCGGACATAATTATATCTTAAAATTTGAGATAGTAAAATTATTATTATTTTTAATTTTTCCTTGATTAATTTGTATGTGTATTAGATTATGTTTCTCATATATATTTTAAATTTTAACTTAAGGTTAAGGTTATATATATATAATTCTGAAAAAATATATTGTGTGCTTAAAATTTTAAATAATTTTATAATTATACTTTTAAAAATATTAAATTGTATTATACTTTAAATCGTACAAGTGCAGACTTTATAACCCAGCCTATGAAGCTATGACCAAGGAGGTGTACCCTGTACCCTCAACGTTAAGTCTATTAACGATGGTATGGACTGGTCAAGGCTTTCAAATCATGTTTTTTGAGTTAATTATTCAGACTCTTATTCATATTCTCTTCGATTTGAATATGCAAAATTATAGTACTAAGTAACAAAAATAATTACTTAATATTTTTTCTTTAAACTGATATTCATTAAAATTTGATATTAAAAATAAAAAAGCCATTGCCTTATTTAATATACAATTACAACCTTGAGAATCATTTTATTAAACAGGATGTAGTTAATTACAATTTACTTATATTTTGTATTAATACACATAATTTATTTTCGGTTTAAATATATTTTGGTCACTGTAACTTAATTTCTTTTTTTTCTTGTAATTTTTTTAATCTCTATAAAATATGTTTGTTTTATATTTTATCCTTAAAGTGTTTTTTTATTTTGAACAGTTTAAGAAATTATTTTAAACCGTAAAAAAGAATGCTATCTAAAATATTTAAAAAAAAATACATTTTACAAAACAAAATGTTAAATGGAAGGAAAAAAATATATTTAAATTTTTATTTTTACTTATATTGGATAAATGAGAGAATAGGTGCTATCATAAGCTCCTGAAAAAAACAAAGGTGCTGTCATACGGAGTTTGATACAGGATAATAGTAAATGAATTCGAGTTATCTCAAGAGTCATAATAATTCTATTCGCGAATATATTTGCCTGTCCTACAAATCTTGATGCTTCATGAAATTTGCTCTTCTCTACTCTACTATGTGTTTATACTAGTAAATATCATTATTTTAATTTTAATTTTGTATTTCTTTTCACAGTTTTCCAACTTTTTGCAAATTATATGTGTGTGTGTGTGTGTGTGTGTGTGTAACAATGTTTTTTTTAATATTTTTGAAAATTATGTCATCATGTAATAATGTTTGGTTAAATATTTTTTATTCTACCCAAATATGATAATATTAATATGTTTGGTTAAATTATGTCTGTTTTAGTCTCATTTGTAGAAATTGCTTCTACCTTATTAGGAGCAAAACTAGTCTGCAAAAGGTGTATAACCAGTCCTAGGCCCATGCCTGTTTCTCTTTACTGATGCATCAAAATTCAATTTAACGGCAACAGCAACAGGAGGCTTCTTCCATTTTGTCATGTGAGAATACATTAGCAGCTTATCAGAAAACAGAAAAGGAGTGCTTCGAGTTTAGATGATAACATGCATTTGCAACAAGGGATGAGAAAGCGCACTTATTTTTTCCTGTTCATAACATTTTTTTTCTTTTTCATTTTCAAGTGTAAATAACTCACTCATTTTCCTTTTGCCCTTCTAAATTCTTTCAAAGTAATAAACCAGTGTGTTATTCCTATGTCATTGTATCTTACAACCCGTCTTACAAGATATAAAGAGAAAAGAGAGAAAGATGAAAGAAATAACAAATTATAAAAAAGTTACAAAAAATTAAGAATAACATTATCTTTTCTTTAGAAAAGCTCTTTGAGAAAAAAAGACTCCAATTTATTTAATAATCGACGGTGTAGTCAGCATAGACACTATTTACAAGAATCTTGTGTATACCTAAATTTATCCACCTACGATTTATCAATTTTTGAACACAAAATCAAACCAACATCACTTCTCCATCTTTTTCTATCTTTTTTTTTCTTACTTACAAAATAAAAACTGAGAAGGTACAATTCTGTGTAGACGATACATTTTCGTTTCAAGTAGGAAAGAATAATAGAGATCACCGTTTATACATGTATCTAAGAGTCTTTGTTTTCTATTTTTGAATACTAATTTTGTTTTTAAAAAGAGAGAAATAGCAAAACACTTCATATTTTAGGGCACGTTGTTTCAAATTTTTCTTAAAAAATATTCACCTTTAAACAAATTATATTTATATATTTTTTTAAATAAATATTTTAATTTTTAAATAGCTTCTAAAATAAACTATAGTTATAACTATCTTTCAAACTAAACATACTTTTTTTTATAGCTCATATAAGCATACATGAAAAAAAAATTATTACTTTACATGAAATTTCTTAAAAGTACTTTTTAAATATTTTTAAAATAACTTTTTCCCAAATAAAAAAAGTTAAAACATTCATACTTTCGTTTTCTAAACAAGGATCGTAAAAGAGCAGTAAAAAGTGGATGCAAGAATCATTTCCCACAACATTCTTTCACCCCAAAAAAAATAAAACCAACTCCACGAACACAATTTTTGCCCAACGTTTGCATGCATGATCACGGGGTGTTTGACCAAATAAGATGATCATAAACCACAACTACATATTAAACATTTCTCAGTAATGACTAAACGAACATATGATATTAAAAGAGAATGTATTTACACATGCTCTTCTCTAACACCAATTCCTTCATCCCCATAATCACGAGGCTTTGTTATACTTATGTGCATCTTCTTTTTGGAATGGTGACCCAGCTGGAGCAATGAGGCCAAGATTTTCCATCACTCTTACCCTCCTGGAACTCAACTCTGGGGACTTTCCTAACGAGCTTGTTTCCTGAGTATATACACCAGACAAAAATGGAATAAACAACATATGAAATAACAAGGTCTCAATTCCATATAAGTACTTACACAAGTACTTACACGACTTTGGCTAGACGGATCATCGTCATTCGATGTCTCTTTTTGCTTTTTGTGCTTGTTTTTATTCTGCTCCTTATCTTCTGCATTGGATTTTCTCTTGCCTGCAGCATTTTTGCTTGAGGTTCCTGTTGAAAGAGATTGAAGAGAAATTGTGTTAGGCTACTTATATGTTGTCGAATTTATGCATTGATTTACAATCAACGATAGTAGTCTAATCTAGCTGAATAATCAGTACATGAATATATAATCTATTCAATATAAATAAAGATTGCTATGTGTAACATAAATGGTAATATTTTAACAACCCCGGCCCCTTTGAAGCTGAAGCTACTAAGTACTCCACTTTGATACAAATACACCCCCAACCAAACTCTGGTAGACATGACCAAACAAATGGAACAGATCCAAAACTCATCAACCATGCATGAATAAGACCAAATAGACATAATACAAACAGCAACAGAACATAATACATACAAGTCCAAACAACAGCAAATCCACAGAGGATAAGCCACCATGGATATACCATCAAAACAGCTGCTTGGAGTTGTACAACTACTGGAAAAAGGGCGGGTATCCATCTCTGTCAAAGGTTGTGAAAAGTTGGAACAAATGCCATCAGATGGTGTGCACATGGATTCTCAGAACAAAGCGGGCATCCAGTGTACCGAAAAGAGTGACAAACCGTCGTGGAATGGCATCAATAATAGCTAGGAAGCTATAGATGTAGCCGAGAGGCCAAGGGTCTGAAGGGAAATTTTGCAGTCACAGGGGACCAAGCACTGCAGCAAAGGATTATATGGGGGAAATTACAAAGCAGAGAAAGCACACCTGGAGAAGGAACTGTGAAAAACACCTTCAACATCTTGGACAGAAGAAAGAGATAAAAGAACAGCAACAGAAGATGCAGGAGTAAAGTGCAGCAGGAACAAGCACACAACAGATGAAGTAAAAACGAGCAAATTGTGAAAAATATGATCATAACTGATGGCTGATAAAATGAACACAGCCACAGGAAACTCATACAGGTAAGATATCAAACAAAGGAGTTTCAGGAACTCCTTTTGCCTCCAGCTACTAGATTACCTTCCATACTATTTGCTCTCTTTACTTACTGGAGATTCTGTTGGTCTTCTTCGATAATGCCCACCTAAGGCAAGACTCTACCATCTTTTCTTATAATAGATGTTACCCCATTTTTTCTTTAATGTATTCATTCTTAATCAATATCATGTCTAACATGTCCGCTCATCTCCGCTACAATGAATTTTTTGTTGATCAATAGCAATTTACAATCAACAATGAGTGAGTTCGAGGTGCACTCAGCCTCCTACTGGTTTAACAAACCCCTCTAACCTCCCTTCTCTTCTATTTATAATGTTCCCTCCTACTACTAACTGTAGTAACTGATAGTTAGTTACCACTCACTACTAACAGCTAACAATTCCCAAACAGAGCCTAACTACTCTTCCTTCTACTATACACCTGTCCCCATATTTTTCTACCTCTATCACATTGGCATAAATATATTGAGCTTTCTTCCAAACATCATAACAAGTTGATAATCCACCAGTTTCCATTCATCTTTCTCAATAACAATAATATCCTCTACCTTCTTACTGAGATGCTCAGAAAGACCCTGACTGAGAAACCAGACATCAATAGTAGTATATCAATCCAAGTAATTTTTGCCATTCACCATAGGGGAAATGTTTCAGCCATTGAAACTAGTCACTCAAAAAACAGAACCAAACTGCAATAGTAGGCTCTAACATAGATAAGGTAGGAACAACCAAAACGCAGCACCCAAACAAGCAAAGCAGAATAAACAATTAGGCCAGCAATCAAACAGGAAGAGGTCCTACACAGAGAGGGAGACCCACTGAGCAGATTTGGCCAAAAAACAAACAGGGATGGGTCAGCCTGGATAATGGCTAACAAATACCAAAAATAAATCAGAGGAGCTCTAATACCAACTTGAATTCAAAACTGAATGTTTGATTGATTTCCTGAAGAAGAGAACCCTCAGCTAGGGCTGAATATATATACACATGACACAAGAGATAAAGCAAGAAATAATTATCTCTTAATCTTAGGGATTAATCTAAAAACAGTCAGAGATATCTAACTTATCTAAAATAACAGAAAAAATTAAAAGAATATTTCATTTGATAATTATACAAAATCAACAATAACCAACAACAAATGGAAAAGGGATACCATCAAACAGTCCAAACCCTTGGTGTGTTTATACTCTTCTCTTTCTCTCTTTTTTTTAATTCTTTGGAAAGAGAAAATTCAAAATAGCTATGCTATTTGTATTTTGGTAGAACAAAGTCATTAGAGTCATAATAAAATGGGCTAACCTTTAAGCTTTGACGATGATCCCTTTGATCTACGGGATTTTGTGCTAGGAAGATCCTTTCACCCATAAAGAAAATGACAATTCTAAGTGTTTAAGACAACTTGCTGCCTCGGTAAAAAAATCTGAAGATTATGCTCATAACTTCATCATTAGCAATCCAAACGAAGAAGGTATAGGTACCTGTTCAAGAGTTTGCAGAAGTACTTTCCTGAGAGAACCATCATTATGCTCGAGTATCTGAAAGCTCAGACATATAAGTGCAGAGAAAATCATGCGAAAGCAATGATATTTACAAAGAGACAAAAAGTTAGTAGTACATATACCAAATATCAACTTACTGTCTTAAACTCATCGCGACATTTAATAGGATCTGCATATGAGCTGCAGAAGGAAACAAGGCCCATTACAAGAAATTAGATGTGCAAGTGCACGCATATGGATAACCATCGCACCCCTTTCAAAAGTATGTTCCAGATACAAAAAGAATATTCTTCACCAAAAGTACGTGCAAAACGGTTATACAAACATGCACTAAATTATATAGAACATAAATATGAAAAAGTACTACTTACTATGTATAGCTTCCATAATGCCTAACAAGGATGTCTCCTGGCAATCGTTTGGTCCGTTTGCTCGGTTTAACGCTCTTATTAACACTATTTTCATCAACAACCTACAACAAAGTCAATCATTTTTATTTTTTTAAAAAAAGAAGATAATTTAAACATCAATTAGTTAACATTAAACAAGGTATTTTTGCCTTTCATGAGGTCAAAGAAACCAGCAAGCATGAAAATTGACTTACCTGTGCAGGCCACCATGAGCTACCGCGAAGCTTGACAAATATCACATCTCCCACACTAGCCACTGAATCATTTGCACCTCCTTCACTGATCTCAGTTTTCCCGCTCTTATTCCCACAAGCCATTATAGTTTGAATCCGAGCTAAGAAAACCCAAAGGTTCCAACCTGTAAGTTTCACCGCTAAATAATGCACTAAGCACACAAGAAAACAGAATCAATTGCCTAGACTAACACAAACAAAAACGCCGTAGCATGGATCACACTAATCAAGTTGTCATGCCGTTCTTCTTTACCCTTAATTCAATTGTCATAAAGAGGAGGAGCAAGAACTAAAAATTGTTGAAAATGTTTTACCTAAACCAAATCTTGAAGGTAAATGGAAGCGTTTCGCGTTTCTTCTTTCACCAGTGACATGCAATTATAAATAATAATAAATAAAGAAAAAACAGAAAACGAAGGCGTGTTTGGCAGAGACTTACAAAGGGAATGTGGAAGGCTGGAAGCAGTAGCGAAGAAGAAGTGAGTTGGAGGGAGAAGGGAGAACAAAGGCGGGCTTGGGTTCAGGGTTTAGGAGATAACCCCAAACAGCGTTGATTCATAGAAACGATTTCCCAGGCAGGAACAAGATTCCGATTTTGACGCCGAATTAAAGAATCATTTACCATCATATGTTTATAAATATGCAGGCTACATTATCATTTTTTTTTTTTAATTTCAAGCTAAGTTACATGAGTTTCTGGATTAAAAAAAAAACATATATATATATATATATGTTTAAAAAAATACTTAGAACCCTCGTCAAAAAAGAAAAAAAAATAACTTGAAAGTTCTGCTATTTTATCCAAGTCCCTAACTTAATAACTTGATATCGTTTTTATTCTTAAATATACGTTCATATTATCACTTAAATGGTATGTAATGGTTGGATTAATGTGATGGACACTTTCGGAATTTTTCTTTGATTTTTTTTTTTTTCATTTCAAAGACTATTATGGTAATTTATTTAGAAAACTACTATGGTAATACTGTATGTTTTCAAAAAACAAAATAACTTTTTACCGAATATATAATAAATAACATAAAGTATTAATTATTTAAAATTGTCTAAAAGTAAATATAAAAAAAAATTTATATTTTAGATATGATAAATAATTTTTAATAGTTTGTAAACACGTAATAAAAAAAATTAAAAAAAATGGTTAATAGATGATGATGAAAGCTATAATTTTTCTTACCCATTTTGCTTTTTAACTCCTACCAAGAGGTGAAATATCAATTTTGCCCCCTATTTAAAATTTTCCCACCCCTCTCTCTTCCCTCTTCTCCGCCTCCCCCTTTTCGTGGCACCCTCCCTCTTCCTCTTCTCCTTACTTAGGGGTGATAATTCGTGTTCATGGGTCGGGTTTGGTCAACTTGGGTCTGACACGAATACGAATAGGCTCAATCCGAACACGACACGATTAACAATTCGTGTTGTAAAAGTCAATCCAAACATGACCCGTTTATTACACAGGTTGACACGATACAACCTAAATTTAAGCACAATTTGGTTTTACACGGCATGACCCGACCCAACCCGACACGAATAAAAATAAAATGATATTAATTCAAATCATATTTAATTTGTTTAATATAATTCAAATCAAAATAAGTTACATTTAACTTCATCAATACAATATGAAAACATAATTAAATGCAACATACAAAAATGAATGAGAATTTTAACTTAGATATGGATGTATATATGAAAAAATTACTATAATAGCCATATAAAAATAAATGAAAATAATACTTACGGGTTAGCGGGTTAACTTGTAACCTAACACGATTTTTTTCGTGTCAAATTTTTTCAACCCGAACACAACCCATTTATTAAGCGGGTTGACCCGAACACGAAAAAAATCGTGTCGGGTCCGGATTGGGTTGACGGGTCGTGTCACAAATTGCCACCCCTATCCTTACTCCACCAGTAGCAACCCTTCCCTTCCCTAACCTCCCCTCTCCTTCCTCCACCAGTTGTTTTTTGTTTTTAAAAAAAGGAGTAACGAAATCGCAATTTCTATTACTCTTTTTTTTCTTTGATTTTGAACAGCACAACATATGTTTGGACAAAGAACATAATAAAATTATTATTTTGTTGTGTTTTTTTATTACAAAGAAATCAAAATTTCTTTGTTTAACTTTTTTCTTATCGCAATGAAATCGTGATTCTATATGCAATAACAAATCTATTTGAGAGAGAGGAGGCAGTTGCCTCCACTAGATTTTCTTCTTCTTTATATGTGTGTGTGGTTATAAATTATTTCTAAAATTTAAAATATATTTAAAAATTAAGTTGTAATAATAATTTTGCTGCTACTATTTTATATATTTTCATCTGTCTCAGATATAAGAAAAAATATACATTTTTATCTCAAATGTAAACAAATTTTAATTAATTTTTTCTCATTTAATGTCATTATCTTTAAAATATCATTCATTTAATTGAGATTTCAGTTCTAATAACTCTTTCTTATTCATGATACTAAGTTCCAATAAAGGGTAAATTGGAGAAAAAATATTTTTAATTAGGATTAATACAATTATATGTGGTTAACTAACTTTCTTAGTTAGTATGGATAATTTTTTTCTTATATTTGAGACTAAAAAAGTATGCACAACTAAAAAGTTTTGGATTCATAATTGGTGATGTGAAAAAGTAAAACAACAATATCTTGATTCTGTTATGTTAAGGGAGTGCAAAAAATAATAGAATTGTGATTTTATTGATATGTTTGGAGTGAAAAAAAAAATATATATGATTCCTTTGTACATGTAATAGAATCACAATTTTATTGTGATAAAGAGATACAAAATTGGTTACACACTAAAATCATGATTTTGTTATACATTTTATTTAAAGATAAAAAATAATAATTTTGTAATAAAAAAATATCAATATCTTGATAAGAGTCTAGAGCAATTAGAATGGACCAATATCCAACTCCTTATTTTTGCATGCCTATTTAAGTTGTACAAAAAGGACTTTTAGCAGGGTGACTTGAGCTAATAATATTTTTTTCCACATAGGTAAAAAAAAAAAAAATAGTGCAAGATTTCAAATTTTTGTTCATTTTAGAGTGTTTGTATCTGGCTTGCGTCCATCTCGGTTAAAAGTGGGTTATGTTGTTGACCGGGATATTTGGCTACTTCAGTATACGCGTCCCCTTTGAAGCTTATGGATCCACACAAAATCGATTATCCGTGAGTATTTTTCTGGTTTTCAATTTTATCTCTCATTCATCTGCCCATTCTCGACAGAGCCGAAGGACTGTTGGGAAAAAGACACCAGTTTCCTCTTCCAGGACCTGTTATGAATGGTCTTGTAGAAGCAAAATACTTTATGCACAAATAATAATTATGCAAGGAACACAACACAATTTTTAACGTGGAAAACCTTCTCAATGTGAGAAATAAAAACCACGAGACCGATCTCAGAGTCCACCCAAATTCTTCACTATCAATAAAGTGAGATTACAAAATGGTTTCAACAACCATTACAATCAACAGACAACTTCAACAAAAGTTGTATCAAACCATCACAAGAGGCAAACATAAAAATAGGATTTTGTACGAAATTAATTTCTACCACCAGAAACAACAACTAACCAATCCCAACGGTCAAACTGACGTATTACAAGAGAGGAACACACTGATCAAATTTGAGAACAATCCAACGGTTGAGCAAAGAGATAACTCTTTCTCAATATCACTGCCCGAAACAAGACAGAATAGAGCAGGAATTCTGATAACCTCTATTTGCAGTTGAAACAATCTCTCTTGGAACATTTCAATGAATGATCCGAACGGTCATAATATAGAAACAGATCTTAGTAACCGCTCCGCAAATTTTGAATGCGATCCAACGGTTAGTTTGATAGAAACGTCCCTTGCAATCAAACTGCACACTTCAGAAAACGGTTTTATAACCGCTTCGGTTTGGGAATTTCTGGTTATACTACAAGCCTTTATTCACGAAACCAACCGTTAGATGTTAATATTGGTGAGTCACGAAACTGCTTAAAAGGTTTCACCAAGATCCAACGGTTAACAAAGGAGATCTAGAAGTTTGAAAGATGGCAGTTTCTACTCTCCTCTCCTTTTCTCTCTCTTGTGGTTTCAAATTAACCGCCAACTTCTTAAAAGAAGTAACTACTGACCTATTAAAATAAGGAACTTCAATCTTTCCTTATTGGACTGGACTTGGCTTGGGATTCAAGCCCAACAAATCTCCCCCTCCAGTCCAATGAGGGAGATTCCAAACATCAGTCATCAAGTGAAATCCATACCTGCAACAATCCGGCAAAATTCAAACTTTTCTCTAGGAAGTGCCTTTGTCATCATATCTGAACCATTATCATCAGTATCAACTTTCTCTAACTCCACTTCCTTAGCTTCTAGCACATCTCTTATCCAATGATACCTTACATCAATATGTTTGGACCTTTGATGAAAGGTAGAGTTCTTGGCTAGGTGTATGGCGCTTTGGC